>JAQFXM010004219.1:0-17771 GCA_034693345.1 Entomobrya multifasciata | reverse complement strand
CTACCAAAATGTTTCTTAGAGTCCCGTATTTTCCATATTGTTCAGTTTTAGTACAACTAAATATAAAAGTGTTTCAGCAGTAATTGTTTCGTTGAAGGTACCTTAACTATCACCTCAGCTGTTTAAGCCAACGGAACATATGATCGTGGTGGCCTGAATGATGCATCATGCAACATTGTTCAAGTTCAATCCAGAGGACAACTGAAACATTGTTGCATCCATCCGTCCGTCCGAAGAATAGGATACCGTTCTTTGTGTTGCTAGTTGCTAAACTACATGGGTGGATGGCTTATACTTATACTTGTGTTTTAGTCAGAAGTTTTGGCCTATGTCTATGCAAGCTGGGTATACATCATATTGAGTGGCACACATTGTCAGTCAGTGTAAGGAATATTTTTCAAAATATCTTTTTGGTTAATTTTGGTCAATGCAAGTATGTATGCTATAGTATGTTTTTAGAGGAAAAATACCATTTGACGGGCTATATTATTATCATTCCCATATCAATCTATTCGATATATTTTATTGTTGAAAAATATGTATCAAAGCTCGTTGTGTTGTGTTCAAATTAAGATAGTAAACAAATATTGATTACTATCCTAATTCTTATATCTCAGATCTGATTTGTGATATAGCGTTTGACATTGACAGAAGGGTGATGATAGGGATGATGTTTGTGTTCTCTTGAATCTTTTATGAGTTTACAGCACAGGGATTTCCTAAGTTTTTGATGCTATATGACTTAATGAAAAAAATTATTTTGCTTGGAAGCATGAGCATATAATATACATGCATGTGTATGTCTTGCCGAAACAAAAAACCTCATTATTGATTAATTTAAAATAAAATTGCCGTGTTGTGTAACAAGTAGAATGTATCAAAAACGAAAAAAAACAGTTATAATTTTAATAAAATATGGGTAATGATTTCGAGAGTTAGATACTTTGAACGGACTGTAAACTGTAATGTGCATGCGAGCCAGATCATCAGTGTTTTGAGAACGATTAGTTTATCATGCTACGCTTTATGATGACTCACCATTTTCATTTGTGGTAGTAGACACACAGAACATTAAATGATGACGCAAGCAGAAGCCGCAACGCTTCTTTCGTAAATAACATGAAAAACAGATTTGCCAATTTTTGTTTTTAGGATTTTATATGATGTATTTACATTATCAAAATTTAAACAATAACATACATAAATAGCAGACCAATGCAATACTAGCATTTTTTATTTTTTGTGCGAAGTGAAAGGTACATGGTATATTATAAAATTTTAAAATTATCTTACTGAATTGAACATGAGTTTTTATACGCATGCATTTTCTTTCGCATGCCCAATCTAACGACTTTTGTAAAAATTGTATGAAGCTTCTTTTGTTGCCCTATAGAAAACTCGTAGAATGCTGCAGCATTGATATGCAGCTGCATAATTTCCCCTTCCTTCTCAGAGACAATTTGTTTTTGGGAATTCCGTTTCAGATCTGACTTCAATCCTGTAAAAGTACATTACAGTAAATCGTTGATTAAGGCGTAAGTACACTGAACTAAGGCCTAAGGCAAATATGACATTTGAAATCAAATTTATGTTGCCTTACCAACTAGGATTTTTGGTACTCCCCGACAGTATCTTTTCAGTTCCGGAACCCACTTGCGTAACACATTATGGAATGATGTGGGATCATCTACTGCATAGCATAATAAAACTACATCCGTCTAAAAATGATATAAATCAAGAAAATCCATCACATATGTACATTTCTCGTCGTAACCATTTCAAATGATATGTATTTAATCTAATGATTTTTACCTTGGGATATGCATGGCATCTTAATCGTCGCGTTTCGTCGCTGCCAGGAGTATCCCAAATAGTCAGTTCATATTCAATTCCATCCACCTCAACTTGTTTGATTTGACTGTCAAAACTTCAGAGAGGATATCAAAATTAAATAGTGCCTAAGTAAGCATGGTATATGCACAATGCACATGCTATATTCATTGCCAAAAATTGCAGTTGATTGCACAAAAATAAATTTACAGAAAACTTACAGTTTACTTCTTGCGGTTATCGAAGGCGCTGCATCATTAATTAAATACGAAACTAGCCAAGATTTTCCTACATTTTTGTCACCTACCACAACCACCTTAATGAATGGGTCAAAATCTGCCATTTGTTTTTTTGAATGTCAACCAATATGTATCGTTTCGTTACTAAGCGCTATGAAAAATAAATACTTGTTTTGACTTTCAATTTTCATACACTAGAATCACTTCCCAATCCTTTTACATTATGACTGGTTTAATAACTTAACTTATTCTCACTTATAATTATGATTAAATATATTTAAACCTAGCTGGGTGCCTGCCGTATAGCAAAATAACAATATTATGGGTACACAGTGTGTTTCCTAAGCTGCCATAAGTTTTTAAATGGACAGGTAAACAATTGAGATTGAAATTTAAATATTTTCCTAGAAGTATACAAAATTCGCTGTTACTTCTCCATGAAGCTTTGAATTAAAATGGATGATTCAAGAAAAGTTTTTCTTTGAACACGATATTCTCATGCATACATTTGCATTTGATGGAATGGAACAAAAAACAATTGTATGAACTTGTCCAATCTTCGTAAACTACTTTACTTCTGCAGTCAGTAGATTCATTTTAATACGGATTTTTAAGGTAAAAAAATCATTACATCACCTCAATATCTTTTGCACGTTGAATTTATCTGTTATAGTTATGATACAAGTGGAGAGTCCGCATCACATATCTACATTCGAGCAAACATACTCACATAATATTAAACTACACTTTTTACCAAAATTCCAAGTTATGCACTATAAAGAAACCAATGTAATGTTGACTATGCGATGCTGAATTACTCACATTTTAAAAACTAAATTGCGAATTTTGTTTTGCACTGCGGTTATTCTCTACTCTCCGAACAAATAAAAAAATTACCGGATGAAAAAATGGCAAACAAAAGTGAAGCTGTGTAGCAGGTTTATTTCACGTTCACGTAAATAACTTAATTATAGTTAGCAAAAATCGACCCATAATATTATACTATTATGAGAGAATCATGGAGTCTGTGTTTTGTCTTCACAAGACGATCATTAAATGTAATGAATCAAAAAATAAACAACACTAAAAAACATTAACTGAAAATGGCAATCAAGCTGCTTATGTATTTCATTTAAAAAGTGTTTTTTACTGGATTACGTGGAATCTTCTTTTTTTCTACGCACTACTTTACTATCAACCTTTAAAAAAAATGAAGACAAAAGTAAAATCTTTAACTCTCATTCTTGAGATTATTATTTACAGAGTGCCTCGATCGGCATACTCGTGCTTAATGGACATTTGCCATGAAAAAAGTCACAACGACATGCGACATTCAACTCAACAGCATCTTCTCATACAGCACAACCATCAAGCAAGCTAAAACAAAATAACTTCTCATATCATTGGGAAAGTTTCCTGTCAGTCATATCCTCAAGACGCCTTTTTATGTTGTTACTTACCTTGCACAGTTGACAATAAGATGCCGTATATATGCTAATCTCAATTTATTTCCACAAAGCGTAGTGTGTTTGAATTGAATTGTTTTATAACGTACCTTACAGCTACAATACACACAAGGTTTTGTGCTATATCTATGTTAATATTTATTGTGTCTACATGCTTGCATCTAAATTGCATAGTTATAGAACGCACTACTCCTTCATAAGTGTTGCTGATTGCGTTGCGTTGCAATGAGAGTGAATGTAAATTTAATTATTAAACTACAAGTAGCATGCAAGATGCAAGTGCAAGTGGTGCCATATGGAACTTGTAGCGCATCTTTAATCTGTAAAAATTAGACTTTGGTGTTCTTGAATCATAATCACTTGACGCTTATAATGCTTTTGTTATAAACAAAAGATATATTGCATTACGTTTTTTTTGCTATTATTACGGTTAACTTTACATTATGGTGAGAATAATTGGAACATATAATATTTTTATGAGGAGAGTTGAATATGGCTTACATGAAGGAAGTTGTCGCACAATGCAGCCCGAGTTTTTCCTTGCTTATTTGTTTTTAAACAAGTTCAAGTTTAAACAAAGGAAGGAAGTTCACATGATGAAATGTAAAAAGTGCAGCGTGTACCCAGGATGATGTTTATATGGTTGAATGAAAATGTGCAGTCTTTTGTAGGCACGGCACAACAAAGCTATAAGGATATAAAATTTCCAAGGATTTTTTTCGATGTCAATGATGAAGTTGTGATGTAAAAAAATCGCACGAGCCAGTTTCAGAAAACCATTGAATTATGTATTGATGTCACACAAATCATGGTCGGGTTAACAATACATACCTGATACTAAAACAAGCTTGATGAGTAATTTCATTATTACAGTTTCAAAAGACTCATATTTGTAAGGAATACAATATTTTTATAGTTCTGTAGAAACACACTTACATGTAAATTAATTGTCGTGTCTGTGGCTGGGTTTGTATGTTGGTTTTCATTAAGGAATTGTAAAACAAAGGCGTGGTCTTAAAATTAAAAACAAACTAAACCAATTACCTTATCACAAAATAACCATTAAGATGATGTCAGTTGGAAAAAGTGTTTTGAGATAAGAAGATAAGCTGACAAAAAAGTTTTACTTTTACTAGGACCTTTAAATGGTTTTTCTGTGGATATCTTAAATATTACTGGAATGGAAATTTCTAAGAACTACTATGAATTAAGTTTCTAAATATATTTAGATAGATGATGCATCATGTTATTCATTGCCAGCAATACGTCATTTTCTGTTAAAACGCCTGAAGTAAAACTATCAGTGTTCCTGCTAACTACTAATGGAATTTAGTAAACTTGTGTTTGAACTAAATACTCAATATAAAACGGTTAGCAAAATATAGTTTTGTTGTAATAACTTAGATTCATATACATGTACATCATTTTTTACAATTTAAAAAATGAAAATGGTTGCCAACGATAAACTTTTGGGTTCCTGATGTAGGTATGTATTTAGCGCAAAAGACTTTTCTGTAATCAAAACTACAACAAATTGCTCTTCTTGTTGTCTATGCTTGCATTTATTCTGGTTGCTCATAGCAACATGCGTTTAGCATGAAGGAAAACGCCCAAAACTGTTTATCACCACCCACGCACCCCACCCTATGTCAATTAAGTACCTTGTCCCGTATTGCCCCAGCCAGCCCAGTTAACAAAGATTCATAGTCGCCCTTATCCATCATCATCTTAAAAGTGCATATCGATAACTGAAGACGTAGACGCTTACTGTATTTTTAAGAACCAGCATACTCGTCCTCGCCTTTGTATTAAGGATTTTTGTGCCTGTAAATTAATTTGCTATCGATGATTAAATAAAGCCATCTACCTTATAAACACCTTTAAACTAGGTGACAACCGGGCCGGAAAATGGGGTACTCTTTGACAACCTGCCTTACTTTTTGTTCTAGTCACAGAACGGTTAGAAATGTAAATGTTGATATTGGTGAGGAAATGATGATTGACAATACGCGTACGTAACTGACTCCGACTACATCGCAGACGGCGTTTGTTTTGTTTACATCGTGGTAGTTTTGTTACCTAGTCTCTGGGCTGCTATGTATGTGTATCGTGCGTCGTGATGGTATTAAGGTCGTCGTCGCCAGCCGTTATTGTTTATTGTACGATCAGCACAGCAGGTGGATTTAGAAGTACCTCCAAATCTTCCATCCATCCCAAGTGTTACAGAAGTCAGGATATGCATTCAACGAAGTTCAAGGCTACGCTAAAATTTCAATACATGCATGAATGGGAAGTATTGAGGTGCATAGCGGTTAAATTTCAAGGAACTTTTAATTCAGTTGAAAAGTTCATTTAAATTAGGTTTGAAACACAAATTTAAGAAATTTCAGAGAACATATTAATTCCTGCTGCGCTGATTACTGAGGATTCATGTTGGTTTGTTTAATAATCAAGAAAGAAAACACCATACAAAATCATTGATTTTCAAGATTTTTTTTACGTATCGAGGGAATTCAGGGAAATACGTTTAATAGATTTACAGTGAAATGGGGAAATACAACTGTCTCTACAAAGACACCATTCGTATGATTATATGGCTTATAGCTTCTTATGAACTCGTTTAGTGTGTCCCTGTTGACTTAAGTTTATGTTCCGAACAACACTAAAAGTTCAATATACACAAAAGAATTCCATTTCAATTTCCTTTCAGTATACACAGAAGAAGGTGATAATAATATGATAGTGCTGCTAATGGAATCCATAATCAGAGCGATTGCCCGTTTAGTAAAAATGCAAAGCAAAAATATAAAAATACGAGCATGCATACATCTTCATTAGAATACTGAAACTGAAATATGACATTTCAAAAACTTTGCAAACACATGTGTAATAATTCCAAGAAAACTATTATTCATAGCACCTTCATTTTTCGAAGAAGCTTTTGAGTTTGTTTTCATGTCTATGATTTCCGCTTTTACTACGTATCTGCGTTGCGTATTCAACTTTCAACTACAGGAATGTATTATTCGCAAAATGTGGTAAGATTAAAAAGCAAGACTTGTTCTGTTATCTCTGTCTCCGCAAAATTGCACGTTTGACGTAAACTTGCTGTGTTAAATTATCAATTTTACTGACTAAATTGTAGTTCATCTTCCCATGAAATATCGGTGATCTGCAATATTAAATGATAAATGGTGGACCTAAATCTTAACCACGATAAATTAAATTATTTTCAAATGAATGAAAAAACTAGTCAACAGGTTTGTTCTTTTTTATTCACTAAATCCCTAAATTACAAAACCAATCACTAAGCTTTAAACTGGAAAATTGTGTCTGTCAGTCTGTCTATGATGACTCACTATGCAACAAAATAAAATCATATAAACAAGCATGTTCTACAACATGTACCTTCCCAGTCTCCATTCCATGCAATATTCTGTTCGTATTCATAAATATACTATGGAAATCAAGGATCTTACGACGCCGACATTACGATAGGTAAGTTCAGTTGTTCCAGTTAATTTGCAACCGTTCTCGTGTGAACAATGAAAGTGCGATCACCTCAGACAGCGGACGTAATAATTAACTTCTTTATGCTCAATTCAAAAGTGCACGGCAGTCAGTAAAGTTACTACTGAATATATGTATAAATATCAGGGAAATTTTGTTGGCAGTTTTATTGCAAAATCGTAAAAAGCAGACAAGTCTTATTAGCATAACGTCGGCAAGCAAGGTGCCGAATGTGATGTCTGAGTTAATTTAAGATAATGATATGATACATAGTACAAAGGCGTACATAACTTTAAAATTCTATTAGATTCATGAATATTATGATCAGTTTGACAGCAAGTTTGTATGATTATGACATTTTGGTAAAATTTACTTTTTAGAGGTGTGTTTATACATACGTCCATCCATCTACCCATTTAATTTGTCCTGAGGGATAAAGCCCGTTTTAATTACTTTTTTTTTGCAAAATAACAGAACTATATACTAGAGTTCATTCGATCTCAATTAATGACCTTGGGATTTACGTTAGAACACTAAAATTTGCAAGTTAGATTTGTGAACGTGATTCTCATGGACCCCTTAAGGCTTGCAAAAAATAAGCAGAAGTTGCAATAATCAACTGTGCTTGTTTTATTGACACAATTCGAGTTAACTGTAACTCGAAATTCACGAATGATATGTTGCATTTGCATATATTAAAAAGTTACTCAACTGTTAACTTGATGTAAAAATAGTATAATAAAATCTTCTTAAATTGTATATACATACATTTTTAACATAAAAAGTTAATTTACAAAAGTAGACTTGAATCTTTACGACAGTGGCTTTTAATGACATGAAATGACATTTTGTGGTTTTGTTTCATCATAATACTTTCTAGATAGAACAACATATGATAAAAATTATTGATCAATGGAGTGCAGTATATTATGTACTTATCAAAGATGCATTTTCCTGGAGGACTTAACCAGAATGAATAATCAAATCTGGAGATGTCCAGATCAAACTAGATAAGTTTAGTATATTGTAATTCATTCATAATGTAATCTTAAAGAAAACAATTCTATGGACATGTATAGCATTATGCCATGTTTGAAACATTACTTTAAGCATTTTCAAACAGTTGTGCTGTACTATGAATGGGCGTATTTTAGGCAATTTCGGACTACTATCTAAATCCGGTCACTTTAAGTACATAGCTAAAAAATGAATATGAACTAAAATTATTCACAAGAAAATAGACCAGCATGCATGGATTCTTGAGTAAAACATTAGAGAATGTCATTATGCATGTAGGTTTTTTTGTGGTAATGGGATAATTGCACTACGATTATCGCCAACGCAACGTTGTCAGTCTGCGCAACGAAGTGGCTCTGCTTAATTTTTATTAATATGAAGGTGGTGAGGAACATGCACACATTGGTTGCCATGCATGCTTATCCAGTTTGAAACGGTACGTGTTACACGATATTAAGAACAATGGGAGCAAACCTAAATTTATGTAAACGAAATAAGAACAGAAGCCTAAATTCCTCGATGAAAGCATTCAAAATGAATGAAAATGCCGATAGTCCTTCAACATCAATTTTGTCTTTTAGTTAATATTGAAATGTGTAAGTAGCTTATTACCACGTGTCATGACAATAAAAAAAATAACACACATACCACAGGATACACGGGTGGGTGTATAAAAAATGTGCGATGCTGCTATAAAAATGGAAATAATGAAAGCGTGCAAGCATTATAATATTCGTGTCATTCTATCGATTGTTGTTAGCAGTACCTGTCCATATAGACCTTAAGTAGCGTTACTCAATGTCTTGCTCTGTTTACAACAACATATGGTACTATGTAACATCATCAAAGAAAAAAAAAAGTTTTACTGTTGACATTGCAATGTGTTAACATGCTTTAGCGAACTGGATGACATGTCCATTAAACGTTAACTGCACGCGCTATAATATAACAGAGAAATATAGTCTATACGGTTGAATCGTACATGGGAATTTCGAAAAGGAAAAAAATGCACATTTTGTTTGAACCACTCATGCTTGTGCACTCCAGAAGATACACTGAAGTGAAAGAAGTGTGTGGGTGTGCATTGTATTTTGCATGATGTATTTCTTCAATTTTAGTTCCACGTGTCTCCACAGTTATTTCGGTTTCATCCTTTGTCATTTCACTTTGTATATAGCCCAAGATTGAAGGTATCACTAGCATCAATGATATGGGAGAATACTTTAATGATAAAATGAGTATAATGCTTATGTAAAATATATCGATATATAGTATAATCACGTTATACGTTCCAATAAACTGGAGTTTCAAATTAGAGGTTTGCACAGCGAACATTAATGAATCGTTAAGAATTTTGAAGTACCATTTTATCAATCTTCGAAGCAACCATGTTCTTCAAAGCAATCTTCATCGCTTTGTTCGATTTCGGTTCTAATTTTCTTCACTTTCTATGTCCTTTTTTCATTTATTCGCTGTATCCGCCACATGTCCAGTTACGGTACGGTATACACAGCAAATCATTTTTGTCCAGTCAACATGAAACGGAACTGGTTTGTATTGTATGCCATGAATGAACGCTGAATGGTGGCACGAACAACTAATTACCGAGATCCAGACCATTACAAAACCCATTTTCTTGTTTACTGCTTGGATGAACAATGATGACTGAACCATGCCTCGACTGCTCTATTAGAACAATTAACTATAGACTCCAGAGTTCTCTTTCAAGGGTTTCTGTGCTTTAAATAATTATCCCATTTACAACATTAATGTATCCAAAATAAATGTATTGCAAGACAAACTACCTTTTTTTGCCGAATAGTTTATAATCATAAAATAAAATAAAAGTGGGAGTACTCAAGCATTACCGTTACTTAATTTAAGCCGTACTTCGTTAGTAAAGAAATTAGAATTCAATCAACTAAAAACTCTTTTGACGTGCTGCTGTCATGTCATAATACCTACCTGTTGGATATTTTGGCATGCAGCATGTACCATTTTTGGTACGGGTTTTGTATAATTAGCCACTTAATAAAATTACTCCTTCAGTCTGTTTCTTTCCTGTACTCTAATGATTTTACTTTGCTATTATTACGACAAATTTATTTGTTCGTCTCAGATGAATGAAAATTGATTGTGAACATTTGAACTCTCTTAAAATACTTATTTTAGCTCGACATTAAAAAACTAATTACTTTTGAATCCTTTGATTAACTAATTAAAATCATTATGGAAGATCCACTAAACCAACTACGATAGAAAGAAGAAGCCAAGCAAAAAACCCAAAGCTTTTACTTTAAAAAACGCACTCCTTACTCTCACAGCTAGTATGGTAGTATGCTCTGCTATAATAGCCAACAAAGCAATAATAGCTACCTTCCCCGAATCTACTCACACATGTCATGCCCATCATTTTAAGGCCGGAGACGGCCAGACCAGAGTTTTTTTATAATTCTTGAAATGATTTAATCAAGTATGTCATAACATGTGTAAAAATGTGTTATGACCAGGAGAAATGTATTGACACTTCGCAAACGTGTTTGTTGTTTACGTGATGCTACACACAAATAACTAAAATGCATTGCATGAGCCAGAGAGCTAGTCAAGTCAACGAACATAAAATAGAAAAAAGACTGGTTTTTTGTTATTTTCACTCATTGCATTGCGTGTAAAAGCGTACGTTACATAAACTAACTATGCTTGCTCTTCTTTTTCTCTCTCTCCCCGACTGACTTCCAATACCACATATTTTTTCTTGTTTTGGCTGTCGTTTCGTAAAAGCAAGTAAAATTTGGGCTATGGTCTCAGTCGCTTAAACGCTCTCATCCAGGAAGGTTCATTATCTCATAAATACAACGGTCGACCAGCCAGCCACCCACTTCTTCGTGTAACACACAAACAAAGGCCCGACCAGAGAGAGAAGACGACTAGCCCATACTACTCTTTTACTTTACAATAAGCAAGTTCAGAGTTTGCAAACAAAACTTGCTCAGCCTAAAGTATAAGTGTTGGCACATTTTCATTTCTCAGTCAGTCTAATAGTAGAGACGGAAGGGAAGCACATAAATAACAGTACAAAGAGTTTTTTTTCGTCAGTTGTGAGAAGCTGTTTCAGTTTTTCATACAAACAACTTGTTCAGCACAAGAAGACTTTTAGGTTAACATCGTCTTTTAAAGACAACAATTAAAGAAAATAAACAAAAAAAATTCACTCCAGTGTGCATCCGCAGTACAGATTGAATTTTGAGGATTACTTATCCAAAACAACACTTAACCTTTCCATCAGTAAAATACAGTACAACATGATGGCGCTACATTTATTCCAAGTTACAATTTTTCTTACAATACACACTCTTTGTGCAGCTGAAGGTAAGGGATCATAATTTGTTTATACTTTTTTATTTTAAAAACATAAATTTCTGGCACAGACATACGCTCGTGGGCATACACAACTCTGTAAATTTTGTTAATCTTGTGTGGTGGCAAGGTCGTGAGCTTTTGCAAAGCAGATGGGGAGAAATGAGCCATTTATCAATTTATTGGTTCAAATTATGCGTGCTAATGCAATGCATAATATTTTAATACTTAACCCGAGAATGCATAATAAAGAGAGAAAAAATTACAGTCTAAACCAGAAAAGTGAAACTGAAGTACGATACCGAGGTAAAAGCGAAGAAATCTCGCTGTAATAGATATGAATAGGCAGGCTGCTGCTATAAGCTGCACAATATCTAAAGAAAATCAAATAAACAGTAATGAAGTACAATCAAGAAAGAATGAAGATGAAAGTAGGGTTGTTAATATGCTAATACTCTTGATGACTTTTTTGTTGATGTAAATTTTTTGGTTGAGGGAGTAAAGTGCAAGTTGTACCAAAGACCGCAACCTTCCCATTAATTGTTAATAGAATAGATTGTAGAGCACGTTCCGTTGTACAAGCGATTTGCTCTCGGTCCGATCTAAAGTCAGAGCAAGTACAGATTAATGTAAGAGATGCAATTACATGTTTAACACAGTGGCAGTATCTCCTTGTAGCTGTCAACATGAATAATTTTAGGTGCTCCTTGGCATGATGCATGCACGAGATCAAAAAGTTTATTGCGTTAAAGTAAAGTTTCCAAGTAAAAAACCGTTCCAGTTCACATTTCTCCTCTTTCTCCATATAATTCTATGATATGCTTTTTGCCTCTCTTTTGTCAGTATTTACGTTCTTTCCCGGTTTACTGAGCTTTTCCGGTTGTGAAAAGATATCACACAAGATGAGCAGGAAAAGCCCATTTTTGTCCACCAAAAACAGCAACAGAGAGAGAAATTGGGGAATGTAAGATTTACTTGAAGGAAAGCAAAATGATTCTATTGAGAAAAAAAAGAATAATTGTTTTCCAAAATGGATTGATGCATGTAAGATTCAAACTTGTAATGGAATGTTTCACCACATTGTTTACATTGAAACATTCAGCACTTTCGGTATAAATGTAGGCAAATTTCCTGTTATCAAGGTGCATAACTTTCATGCTAAAACATTCTGAATTACAATGATGCATCATACATATTTCCCACTGAAAAGTGAATATCCCTTGTTCCAATGAAAACAGCTAAATTTAGGACCAAGAACCATAAAAATATATTATATTCTGAACAAATAATTTCTTAGATTGCACTTTTATCAGTATAGTATAGTTTCACCCGATTAGTTACAGTTTAAGCGACGATTTTGAGTGAGTGGTCAGTGTAGCAAAGTTGCAATGACGATGCAAGTTACGAGTCATTTTCTCAGAACAAACAAGCTTACAAACAAGATATTCTACCTTTTAACAAGTGAAATTTCATAAAAAACGAGTGCATTTTATTGCAACAAAAAAGCATAAGGGTACTTTATTCTCCAGTACAACTGTCCATGTATTAAATGGAAGTTGCAAGTTGTTCATTAAGATGCTAAGAACAAGTACACCGAGCCATATTTTATCTTAGTATTATGGCATTTAGAACTTATGCAAGTTGCAACCAAACAACAAGAAGTCATGCAGAGGATGAAGAAGAGAGGAACTGTAGTGTAACTGATATACATTGTACGTAAAGTACCCGGCGGATGATCAGCACCAAAAAGACAGCCAGAAAGCGGAAGGACTTTTCTTGCTGTACTTGTACAGCCGGTGGTGCTACAGACATTGTTCGCTTTTGGCACACAAACACTAAAACTACGTTAACCTCTCTCTCTCTCTCTCTTTGCTGTATTTATGCTGTTTTCGACAATCTTAACAGGAAAAGGGAACCAGACAAGCTGTAAAAAGATAGGATGATTTGATAATATACGTTTTTTACTACAACTGTGACGATTATGTAACGGCTTTTGGTATAAAGTCAAAAGAACTTTCTTACAACTACTTCTCAACTAGAATTGAAATCATAAGATGACATCGACTACTTTCTTTTGAGCTATATTCCCTTATCCGTTGACATTTATTATACATAATTTCATGTATATTTTCATTTCAAGGATATGTACATACACTACACATGCTATATATATATGCTCTATGTTCAAAAAAATATCTTGTGTCAACGATTGTCTTCTTTTGTGTATTATTATCTGCAGTAAGTCGACTTGGTTTTAAAGCTAACATAATTTCATGACATGAACACAAAACTTGGGTAGTTGTATTTAAAGACAAGGGAAGAGTCATTGTAGAGGATCCGCCTTGTCTGATTCTTCTCATGATGATCATCTTTCTTGCATTTCGACAGTTTTCCTTCTGATGATATTTCTCGAGCATTACAACCAATGTTGATTTTCATTATAAAAAGATAACATGCATATTCATTCTTAACACTGATTTTATAGTCGCATTATGGCATCATGAGTAGAATGTATATCGGTGCCAAAACATTCAGCAAAATGATACATGCATGTAGATAATGTGAGCTGATACTTCAAACTATCTCATTCCATAAAAAGGTATTATATGCGGAGAAGTACAAATTCACTTGAACAAAAACTTTTCCTCTCTGCATGCATATCCACATGTACCACACAAAATGCAAGTAGATTTAACAAAAATGATAATCAAACAAAACTTTTGTAATATATTTGATAAATAATAATGTTTTCTAAAGTATATGCATCAGAATCGCTGTCCTATTGAGTTATTGTACACTAAAAGATATATTAGTCTGGTATTTTATTTGGCTGTGGGATATATATTTTGTGCAAACGACATGACAGGACGAACCGACAATATATAGGGCCCTTGGCGATATTGCATCTCATTTTTTAATAGACAACGAATTTCATGTATGTCTAGTCTAGTTTGAAGCAAGCAGACACCTTTTTTGCATGCACAAACATGAATAATTATAAGTTACACTCGTAAATATACGTAATTATTAGTGGCTAACCGTCTGACCAGGAAAAAATATTTTCTCGTTCTTTTATACGACATCCGACCCGACATCATCGATAGTCATTACAGAAACAGAATAGAATGGAGAACTTGCTCGTTCAGTGTAGGCAAAACTTACTACTTGGTAAACGAATGGACTGCATGCTGCCTAGGGTTTTAGAGTAAAAAAGATGTAGTAGATTCGTTTGACATTACAAATGTAGGTGAGCAAAAGTAATCGTCAATCATTCATTATCATTATCCTCGTTCTTAAATAAAACGATTCATATAGATTTACCCATCCTGTGTTGTAGTAAAGGACATAGGATTTATCTGGATACCATATCACTACATTTCCATACTTTTTATTTTCAGGACATCAATGATGTACATTACACTTTATCATGTTCTCATCGTCAATCGTCATCCATTTTCATACAATGATACTGGTTTTAAATTTTAAGTATCATAAAATGGACCAACACAATGAAAATTTTCTGAGGTCGAGAAAAAGGTTAAGAGCGACGATGACATAACTATAACAGGATAATACGTTGGATGGTTGCATTCTTATAATAATTCATATGCAAGACAGAAGCTTAAATAATATTCCTTTTTATTATGATTACATGAATTGCAATATTTAGTGCTGACAAATATGATTGAGAACCCAAACAAAATGGCAAATGAAGAAGTGAGAGTTTGTCATAATTTTATTTTAGGGGTCAAGGGGAAGGAAATGGGACGATTAATTAAAACAACGTATCTATTAATGAAAAACATAGTGAAAAACACAATAGTTTTGTGGGGATAATTGTTTCCCTAGCCACGTCAGCATTTTAATGCCGTGCGTGCACGTGCTTAAATGATGACTGACCATCACAACATGGTACTGCACAGGCAGAATTCACAAGAAAAAATAGCTCTTTTTGTAACACAGCAAGTTAACATTTTTTTTTACAAAGAGATGCATTCACCACTATTATCATTTCCATCGTCTACAAATTAGCTTATCAGAGAGTAAACTAAACCTATTCTGTTTTACTATATTTTCTGACCTGCTTTCCACAGAATTGCATAAAAGGAAACTAATAAAGCCATTTGGAATATCAATGGATTTATACGATATCAGATTGCAAAAAACTACCGAATCAGCTTCCTTCAAAGTTCGTTTATCCAGTTCTCTGTTTTCTCAATCGTAATGACAAATTTTTCAAAAAGTCACCTTCATTTGGGTAGCAAAAATACTTTTCCCTTAACGATAGATGACGTTTCCATTTGCCAGTTGCATTTACTTCGATATTTTTCTTCATTGAAGATAGAATTTCCTGTTGGTGACATCTCTCATATACATACATATGTATGTACTATATACTATGTTCATGTTCAATTACTTAAAAAATGCCGATGTATTTAGGATACATTCCCTAACTTCATCTTTGTTCACAGATAACACAAGAATTCAGTGACTTGTATACTTTGTAAAATGTATTTTCTGGTCATGTTTCTTGTACCGAAGGTTATTTGTTTCATTTTACTTGCCACATATGTATGTATATATATGTATGCGTGAAAAAAACAGTTTCTCCAAGGTTGTATGACCATAGTGGATATAGGAATAGCATACATCTATGACATTATGAAACAAAGGTGACATGGATAAGTATACATGTTAAATCTACAGTTAAAAATTCTATATTTGCAAAAGTGCATTTAGTTGAGATATGTACATTCATAAATTCAACTAAACGAAAGTCTAAATCTTCTTCACTCGTTCACTTTATTTATACTATTTAAAGATAAGTTGGCTTATAGGATACATACACACAGTATATTATGTGTACATCTTGAAAACTCAAAATTATGGAGATATGATTATCATGATTCAAAGACGTTTCTGGATACTGGGGCAAGGCAGCCGCTAGGTTCATGTCATCTACATCACTTTCACTCCTATCGTTGTAGTATAGCTTCCTGTGCTAAATTTATTTGCTAATAAAAAGTTGGACAATTCTTTTTCGGTTGAAATGATCTTTTGGCTTGGAATTTAGATACTATACAAATGTCTAATGCTTTGTACACTTAAACAAGTCGTATTTCCACTTGTTCAGTTCAGACCAGTATATTTGGCCCCAGAAGTAGTATAGCTTTGTGTTATACAGATATGCACATAAACATTTATTTTCTTCTTGAATAGTTTCACTACGCGACCAGTACACTTGAAAGTTATCTCTCCAGAAAATGGGGGATACTATCAATGAGCAGCTAGACTCATTTCTCACAAAAAAGTAACATAATTTTCCTGTCTGCCAAAGGAGAAATTTTACTACGCAAGAATTTCCGCTGTACCTTCACTTTATGCTTCCAGTCCCTATCGTCCCAATGTAACAATACAATGCAATCCTAGATATTACAGATATTATCACAAACAACCACTTGCCCAACTCTCTTTATTCCTAAGAGGTCGTTCAGTATACGAGAATTTTTATATGCATACATTTAACACGAGCTATGGGCAATTAAATCTTATCATCACATTACATATAACACTGACTCCACTCACTGTATTTGATACACTATGTGCAGCAGTACTACTACTTGGATAAATCATTCGGCCTCAGCTCATTATCATTTTTTTGTTACTTCTTTCCTATCATAATGAAGTGTGTAGCGCCAGCGCCTTCGTAGACTTATCATGTTGGAGTAAATCAGTTTGTGCTTTATGTTGGTGAGTTTTAGTAAAATCCTAAAATCATTGTCGTTCCAAAGTCTGGAAAGTTTTCTTTGACGTGGTAATTTTAGATGAGCTCTTCAGCTATACTTTTCCTAAACTGTATTTCTTTTAGGCCTAATTACTTTGCATAATTTGTTTACCTACTAGATCTCCTATTTAATAGAAATATAGGCTTACAAGCAGCAACATCACAAATTTAAAAATAATTGTTTTTCACAGTGCTTTTACTAATAAAGAGTTTTTAACAAAGAGATAGAAAGTATCGGCTTTCCCTGTAGTATATCTTACAAATATGACTTAATGTATCATCATTATAATCATACATACATATATTTTTTAAATGTATGCATAAACTTGGAGCGTGTGCTGTGCGTGGGAGTGGGGGTTGGTCTTACTAAAATGACTAAATAGATACTTTGGTTCTAATTATCTCTTTGTATACTGTTTTGATTTATAAAACTTATATACGTTGCAAACTGCTACAAAAAGGAAACAAAAAGACAAGGGTGCTGAAGAGGAAATAAACCCTGGTAGACGGTTTAAGTTAGATACTCGATGAACACTTGTTACAATTTAAAAAACAATTGTTAGATTT
>JAQFXM010004218.1:0-17772 GCA_034693345.1 Entomobrya multifasciata | reverse complement strand
TGTAGTTCAGCTTAAAGCTTAGCTGACAGTAGTACATAACATATCAAATGTCATTGGAAGTAGACATGCAGAAAAAGTTGTCCTGTCGAAGAAATATTCAGCAAAAGATGAAAAGCGAAATTGATTAAGATGGCAATCGGCGGAGGATGGCAGACGTAACGGTTAAACCTATTCATCAACATGCTGCGCCAGAAGTTTTTTGAAAAAAGGAATACATTTTTGAAATGCGCGTTTGTGATGAAATGGCGTCTGTATGTCGTCTGGCATTGTTCAAAATAGTTTTTGTTCACGGCAACTTTATCTATTTTATATAAAAAGTTAAAACTGTTTGCATTTTACATACCAATAATGCACATGACTCTGACTACCATTTTCATAGTTCAAGCCAGAGTCAGAATTGTAAATGAACATTACCACCGTCACCGCCGTCGTCGTGCTGTTGATGGAATACAGTGTAAACAAAATTGCATCAATCCAATAAGATAAAAAGACATAGTATACCGCAGTGACATTTTGTCATCATGATAAAACTTTAAATATAAAAACATATACTTATAAATAATTATAAACCAATGTTGATTTTGTTATCATCCTCTTCGCCCCTCTCTTCATCCCACTTTACAGACTCTGTGAATCGCGAAACGAGCCCATGAACATCTGTATTAGTATAAACTATATAGTTATTGTGATTACAAGAAAACCTTGCAATCAACACAGAAGAGTTAAAAAATGCTTGTTTTGCTTTGCTCACTCGCACACACACATGAGTTGAAAAAATCGTTGCAATTTTATTGGCAGAGAACTACAACTTGGGTCCAAAGTCCATTTGTTGACTCCTTTTTACCTTTGATCATCTCATAGGTCTAAAAGTGAGTACATCATTTTTCTTTTTAAGAATGTTTTGTTAGTGAATCGTATCGTATATCCCCATCCCTTTTCAATTAGGTTACCCATATTGCCTTTATTCTTTACAATGAGCCCATTTTATTTCCAATTTAGAGGAGTAAAATGTGCTGAAAACGTAATCAACTCGCAGCAAAAAAGTACACAAAGTTTCGCCCTTTTGACATTCCTAAAACGACAAAAAGAATATAACCCTGAGCATATAATCAGCAAAGCTCTTTGGCCAACTTAACGTGTTTATTGTTGATGTGTCGTGCGCTGATTGTAGTCTTGTAGTGGAACTTAAATGATTTATAACGAATAACGCTTTAAAATCAGGAGCACATTTGCAACTAAGATTAGTCAGCACTCAGCACCAGCATTTTAGCAAAAAACGATTGTTTGCATGCATGCTATTTTGATTGTTTCTTTGGAATGGAGTTTGGAATTTAAACTTGAACACATGCATCGTGGGAATATATATTTTTTAAATAAAATATATATTTTAGATTGCTGCTATTAAAGGAAGAGCGAATTTGTTATAGATATGCATGCATATAGGTAAAAAATTATACACACTTTGGCAAGTATTGAAACAAACATCAGAAAGATACCAATAAATATTGAAGTGGCTACTAAATAAATTGATTGCTAAATAATGTCCTAACCATAGTCATTAGTCATTAGGCAGCATGTGTGGAATGAAAAGTAATGTGATTTATCGCTGAATTTTACAGCCAAAGCTGTCAACCATTCGCATTCTTCGTTTCATCGCCCTTTTGCAATGAGCTATATATTTTTCTGAATATGTAGTTAATTCGATGCAAACGCTTTTAAAATGTTTAATGAACTAACACATCATAACATAACTACTTTAATTGACAATCATTTATATGCAAGTTTTAGTACAAACCGTACATTGTGAACTAAAATGATTCCTTTACAGTTGATGACAGTATGATGTAGATGCATGCGGCATGCAATGCAACATGCAACCGTAATATTTAAGACACAATTACTGTAATACATCTTACTAAAGGACTATTAGTATTTAGTACGGCACATTCAGTGCTGTAAAAAGACAAATGTGTAGGTAATATAAGTAACATGTACTATGGACTAATTTTAAACTCGTGTTTCACATTTGAAATACAAACGGAAGCAAATGCTGCATATATTCTGTGTGACCTTTTCAGTTTAGTACTAAGCAATCAAGGAAGCTTCAGTGGAGGTGTGTCAGCCCCAAGACCAATCCGTTTCATTTCTCTATGCACTTGTATCAACTCAACATGTATATTATTCTTATTCTTACTTTACTGCATTGCATTACTCATTTAAAATCAAAAGGCGAAGCCAAGTTATTTGGTTGGAAGCGAACTATGTATTTATGTTCGTTTTTATAGCTAAATGAACAATTACTTCCTTGTTAATGATTATTTCCAGTTCCGTTTGAGACAGGTTTGCTTTGGTTTTTGCTTACTATTTATGCATTGGTAAAAAATTATGCTTCCGTAATAAAGTTAAATAGGTATGTGTTTCTTTAGTGTGGCCTAGCTTCCAAGCTGATTTTCTGGAATCACGGTTATACTGTATAATGCACAGTTACCGCTTCTTTAACCAAGTTTGGCTTGTGTATTTACTATTGACAATGCTATGTCTATGATTTCATTCATTGGTACTTCAAGGTTCTCGATGGTTGTTTTGGCAAGACAAAAAATGTTGTGGTATGAGCAAAACAGAAACAGTTCTGTCCAAGTAGCTAGTTGAAGTCGAAGTTCATTCTTCTTTTGATTGTTGCCGTTCACAGCTTTTAATTTTTGTATATTATCACCCATCAACCCATCAACTGTACTCCACTTATCTTAATCGTATCATGAATGATGACATGAAATAATGAGTGAAGTGTTAGGCAATTTACTTTTCATTCACAAATAATTAATCAAGTCCTTTCGCAGTCTGACAAATTAAACAATCAAATTGTATGTAAAATGTTGCGTTACGAGCTTACTCATGCAAGTATTTATGCATACAAGTTGAGCTTACTACTTTATCGCTACCAAAGCTTGACCAATGAAATTTCAGAATTTAGTGAAAAATATAATGTCAACATGTCAATAAGATCTGCATGTGACAAAAGATAAAAGAATTTTGGGACAGTTTGCACGAATCGGATGTTTTATCTTGATATTTTTTACTTATATTTCTCTTTCTAACTGACGCTGATTTTATAACAGGCCTAAAGCCGGGTATATTCTAAAAATACCAAAGTGTTCTAGAAAAGCTACAGGATTTCGTCTGCAAGATTTTTTGCTCACAATTTAGCTTAATCTCCCTTAAACACAGAGACTGACTCTGGTGAAATTATTGGTGTACAAAAGGCCCGCTGCTGTTTTAAATCCTGATAAGCTAATATTGAGATTGAAATTAATTAGATTGGGTTACAGACGAGTAATATTGAGGCGTGTCGAAAAAATTGGGTTCATGGAAATGTTGGTTACAATCTGACAACTGAGCAATGCTGATTTACAGATAATATATACACATACCATCAATAAAAGTATCTCACAGTCGCTTTAAAATCTGCTGCATCGTCATTTTAGTGGTTGCATTACATTGCATTCAACAAGCATAATATTTCGTATCATTGAGAAAGCAAAAGTATAAAAAAGCAATGAATAGAAAACACATCTCTCTCTACTACGCTGCTCTCTCAAGTGTCCTCGTGGCAGTGTAGTAAAATCTGCTCGTAGACTCAATGCACAAAGTTGTGGAACACTCCCACATCTCTAGCCAACCAACTCGTTCGGGGGTAACTGGCAATCCATTCTTAAACGAGGACATGATATATATACATATACCATCACACACACAAAACCAGTGACAGACGCATAAATATTATTATGCATTCAGAAAACAGTTTTCAGCTTTTTGGATAAGAAGTGACTAGTTATCGTAATACTTAATACCTAAAACATTAAACCAAGTTTGCTTTCGTTACATGAGTTAGTCTACTAACACATGTATTCTTATAAGACAAATGACAACCAAGACATTATATACTATATATAAATTGATAAAATTCCATCAATGCCGACGAAATGCAATGGTCAAGTCTATTTTTCTTTAGAATGTTATTTGAGATTATCTCATTCCCCAACATTTCATTTAACAGTTCACAGGACTCAGGAGGACTAGGACCCATATAAATTCCAGTTATAGATAAACATACTTATATATTTGCTTTCAGCCAAGAATGCATATTGTAAATTGAAAGTTCAAGACTGCCTAAACTACCCTTTCCGAAATAGTTTAAGGTTCAATAATTCTAAACAATCAACAATACAATCCAGGCCAATGCAACAATCTACAACAATGGGAGGATTTCTATATTTTAGTTGAACTTAGGATTTTATGGGTAGATACATACTGGCTCTTATTATCATATCATAATATAATCCCGGTATTTTAATACTCGGAAAAGATCGCCACTTCCCATCCATATCGTAAAGGTCTTTGCTGCACGGGATACCATGCTAATGTTATGTTCGTTTTTGTGTGGAGCCACTTCGTATACAATGGAACGTATGTATGTAAAGATCAACTAAAGGCTGACATCATTTCCTCTTTAACTTGATATTACTTTAGGTACATATACTTTCCACAAAAACTAAAAAGATTATGCATGTTTTTATAAATAGCTTTCTTTTCTCTTTTTCTGGGTTCTTTTCCATACAAACTTATATTTATTTCAAACTTGAAACTATTCCACAAGGTATGATTTTATCAAAGGAACAACAAAACAACACCTATTTTTCTAAAACTTAATTTGTTTTCAGTTTTGAATGCCCCAAACAAGTTTATATAAAGCAAACAAATGCCTAAAATCCCTCTATAGGTATACCATTTGTATGTCTGTCAATCTGGCTGTGATTATATGTTTAGGATATGCGTAAAAAGGAGAACCACAATTTTCAGACGGGTTTTTCGCTATCTAACTAAAACTAGATTCATACGTATAATGTCAATGTGTAAACTTGCACCACTGCACGGTAGACTGGATTGAATTGCGTTGCGTACTACGTAGTGTATAAGTACATGTGCTTTTTTCCCTTTTACACTACTGGTATTACTACTACGGGCTATTTTGAAAGTTCTTTTATCATTTTTATGTGTATCCATTCCTTTTCCTGTGATAGTTCGTAAGTAAAGTACTTATACAGAATGCGGACTCTGAACAGACATAAAATATATACAGGAGGAAGACCGCCTCTAAAAGTACGGCATGTTCCCATGTATTTTAAGTTTAGCACGATGACGGTAAACTTACATGTAAATATTTACAACTTGACTCTTCTAACTTCATTTTTCTGTGAAGAAGCAAAGAACCAAGAGTTCTTCTAAGCTTACTCATACTCACACATAAACATTCTCTCTCGCACTCCTTCTCTTTTTCTGCCAAAAAGTCTTGTGCAGCACACATAACCCCTTTAATTTGTGAATTACGCTCGTCGAGTCAGTAACACCTCCACTTTGCCGTTAGTGCTGCTGTTTTGTTGAGTGTGTAACCATTTGAAAAAAGTACTGAAAAAAACTATACACTGCGTGTGTTTTATATTTACCAACACTATAGCACAAATTTCAATTCATATACCTACCCACACATTTATTCAGTGCTTCTTACCAAATAAGTACTGCAACACTGTTTGCCATTTAAAAAAACGGCAAAAATACACACGCATATTTATACACTTGGTAATAATATAAAAATTTATATAGTATTTTTATTTAGTATTTTTCATCTTTGCATGCAATATAATATATTGTGGGTCTTGTGTACGTAAACGTAATGTAATGTGTGCATAATGTGCATCTTTTTACACATTCATAAGTTTACATGCAACAACACGACATTGTTAAACAAGAAGTTCATCAAGTTAAAATCAAATTAACAAGAATTACTTGCAACATCGGTCAGTCAGTCAGTTTGTATTATGTGGCCAGAAGTCGTGGTCGTCACTCGTGAGCGAATAAAATAATCTGTAATAAAAAAATAATGACTGACAGAAACTAACATTATCATTTTTAGTCATTATCAATTTTTTCATTATTGTGTTGTTGTGGTGCTTTTTGAGACAGAAGATAATACGCACAACAATTTTACACGTAAAAATTATATTGCAAGTTGTAAATTTTTTTGATTGCAAGTGAGCAAAAGATAACAAGGCAAGAAGAATGTAAATACTTGTGGTGGAATTCCATTGGAGGAGCAAAAAGTAATGATACATTCAGATTTACTCATAAAAATACCAATACATAAAGATTCCATAAATCATAATTAACTTCCTGTGTAAAACAGAGTATCAGAGTATTGTATTGCCTTGCCAAAGAGAGCAATCGAATGAATGATAAATGAAAAAAGATAACACGCGTCATCATCAAATCATCATTAATGCAAACTTCTAATTGACTTTAGCCATCTACGTGGTTTATAGTATGCAATAAGTCGAATTGCAAAAAATATTGTGACATAATTGGGTGCAAATATTGTAACTTTTGGTTTTTGGAAGTTGGATTATTCGACATCTTTTCTACGTACACAGTACACGATTTGTTCTTCACCATTCATTGCTCATAGTTTATTATTCATCTGTCAGAAATCATTTATCACTTTATCAGGAATAAATTTTTGTAAATGACTCGCTCACTCTCGCTAATATAAACAGTCAATGGAACTGTGTACATTTGTTTAGTTTACAAACACGACAGGCAAGGGTCACACTTTTTTGGCTTGAGTTAGTAATCGGTGATGTGTTTTTGGTGGCATATGACATGACAGCTTTCCAATTTGGTAAAGTAAAGTTTGAAGGTTAACAAGTTTTCTAAAGTTGGGATTTGTTTTTCTTGTCTTTTCCAAGGTCTTCAAAGGAACTTTCCCAGAAATAGTGGTACTGGAACTCTGGAAGTGATTTGTTTGTGACGTCATCATCTGTTTACGAAACACTTTGAAAACAAACTTTTGAAAGTTGACATTTTGTTTTTGACTTGACTTGGTTCGGAAAATAAGTGTGTGAAAAACAATTAAAACAGTTTAATTACATTTTAAAGTGTTTATAAGTTTTCTTGATATCAATCATGGCGTTAATGCTGGTGACGAGAGGAGGATTTGGTAAAGTTAGAATCAGTAAAGGTAAGCAATACATTTCAAATTTAATCAAAATATATATCAATCAAAGATTAAATACATATACTATGACCGCTGTCCTGTTGTTTTCCCATTTCTTCCAAAACTTTGTTTACAAACTGAATGAATCATGTAAATGGCAGCAGGGCAAAATGATTACCGTTTTTCCTGTTTACTTGCATCCTTTTTTCTCCTACTCTACTGTTATGCATGATATAATTAACTGTGAACAACAAACCTGTAAGCATTATAAGACAATGCAATGATGCGTAAATAATGTAAATTTAATGTTGACTGTGGTCAACCAAAAAATAGTCAAGTCAAACAAGAGGTTCGTTGGGCCAACAACTTTAGAGTTTTTTTTCATGAAAATAATATATTCCCACGATAAAACTTTTTACATGCACCTGCCTATTATGATATGATGCATGATTGCATTGTTCTCATGAAATTTTTATTATGCATATGGGAAGATAATTAATTTAAATGGAAGAGGGACTTGATATATTAAGGAAAGCTATTTAATTTTGTACAATTAAACAATTCAAATCTAATAAACGTCCATTTTGTTATGAATCTACAGGCATTCCAGTAATTGTTCAGTCGTTCAAATTGGATCCAGCACGACATGGGCAAACCATTTGCGCAGCATTTTTCAGGTAAAAATTGTTTAATTAGATGGTTTAATTTTTATGATTTTTTAGAGCAATGCAATGCGCACTAAAAGTAAAAATATCCTCATAAGATGTTCTCATTGTGTTATCATATCATCATTGTGCTTTTTATGAGGCATATCTACGCGAACCCGAACCTAATTACTAGAATAATGATGTGTCCATATTTCATTGCATTGCAAGATTTGTAGCCAAAAAAAGCTAGCACGTCACGCAGTAGTTAAAGGATGTGATGCGATGCGAGACAAATTTCAAACAAAGTTTTCCTTGTTTGCTATCGGCTCCATCCAAATCCAAGTTTGAAGTGTTTGCGTTGCTTGAGTAGTCTCAAAGTTCTGGCAACTGCCTATAGATATATTAATCGACGATGTTCCAAAAATATGCATGGCATGGAGTTGTAAATTCAATGATCCATTCATATTTTCATATAGATAACCTTGTAAATATTTTTACATTTTTATGATGTCAGAACCGAGACGTACGTAATGAGTAGTATTTTTGCTTCTATAAACTTGTTTTTTAGGGATTTAGACTTTGAACTCTGTTCCGCCCGACTAGCCGATCTTATTTTTATTTATAAACAAAAATAACTGCATTGAGATAAACTTGTTTTCTTTAGAAAAATAAGACATGATTTTTTGTTTAACAGGACTGGAGGTTCAGGGTCAGACACACCTCATGAAACACCTCCGATGTGTCAAACAACAGCCAGTTTGGACCTTCCACGTATGGACATCAATGCATCAGTTGCTACTGCAGACGGTGCTCTTGTAGGTCCTCATAATCTTCGCCCTCTTGAAGATACAACCCCAGAGTCTCAAGACTACAATTCTGAGACAGCTTCTAACGAAGAAGGTATGTTTGCTTTTTTATGCCAATATTTATAGAAAAACAAAAATGCACAATGAGACACATTTGTCTTGTTGATCTGAGAGAGTTCGAGTTGAGTAAATGCTATTACATAAGATTTTGGCATGATACTGTTTTGGTACAAGTCCATCAGGATAAAATTCCAAAGGAAATGCGACTTGACTTTCATCCGACTTTTCCTCGAAATGTCTACACTACACCTGCCTGCACGCTGTACCCTAATTATGATTAAGTTGTGCTGCTGTAACATACAAAGACTTTCATTCATCACTGAAGGACATTTATGTAGTAAAGGTGACTTGGATGATGATGAGAAACTTGATGTTGATATACGAGATTTTTCTCTTTGCCCAAGGATCAACCCTAAATGAAAGCATACATGAAATGAAACATGAAGCGTTTCTGCATACGGCAAAGACCTAGTTAGGCAATTGTCCTCGTTTGTTGTTGTATGGATAAAAATAGATTTAGGGACTCAGGTACATTGGGTAGATAGTGAAATCATTTATAATTAAAAATACACAATATTGTGAACCAGTTTGTTTGAAGGATAGGGATTTGGTAGCCAAACAATTGAATTAAGGGTTTGTTGTTGCTTCCAACGCACAATAATTCCAGAAAACTGTGAAGGATAAATCTGTAGGTGAAACCAAAGAGGATCCATGAAGAAAAGTCCTATTTTTGTCAACATGCTGCGTAGTATATTTTGGTGGTGGAGGTTTTGTGGGAGCCAATCCCCGTAACGCTCTCGGTGGGTTTGTTGGAGGAGTGTGAAGGCGTGGTTGTGTCGTCATACTATCGATCGTTTGCCTTCTCCGCAGCGTAGAAATAAAAATAAACCACGTCTCCATGTGTGAAATAAACCCTTGTTCGGGTTAACAGTATTGAATGTTGTGGCTTTTTTATGTGTATACATTGTCTACAAAGCGTATACATATAATTTACTATGCAATATAATATTATCGTATATTCTTTCCAAGTATATTCATAGTTGATCTACTTTCATGATAGCTGTGCTGTTTTCACTCATTTCATGTTAGCCAGTAGCCACATCAATCATTTCGCTGATGTGTGTGTACTTGTTTGAGTACACGCTAATGTCATGTTAATGCAAACTGTAATGATTGAAGATGAATTGATCAGCTCTTGAAAATGTCTGTAATCGGCAATGCTTTTATGAATTGCACATGCACGAAAGACGACGATTTTCTGCATTGCATGATGTGCATAAAGATAACGTAGCAGATAATCATATTGCCCCAAATGTGATCTTTGAAACAGTAATTACATTGATAGTCTAATTAGCATAGTTTTCATATATAAATCAAAGGAATATACGCGATGACATTTTGATTACATAGCAGTACGTACTCGATCTCAGCAACTCTTGTCAACACAAAACACTCTCGTGACAAATATTTACCTTCAAGTATGATTGCTTAATAATTAATTCCACTGAATAATGTACTTTTCCAGATCGCCAACAAAACAGACAATTCTTGGAGAAAGCGGTCAACACTAGTTTGCAATGTATGACAACTGTCTACGATGCCGTTACACTTCCGCTATATTTCTGCGTTCAACAGCCATGGAAGAAAATGGCACTCCACAATGCACCAAAGGTAAATTCTTTTTCAAATATTATGTTTGGAGTTACTACACAAATCCATTGATAATTTTGTTTTCGACCCTGTTAACTGCAACCTAAAAGAAACATTATTAACTGAATTCCAAATGTTTTATTTCCCCTACATTCCGAATTTTACTACGCAGTAAAATCAGTATGCAATATGAATCCAATCTATTTGATAGCGTAAGAGTTTTGTTTTTTCGTGAGACGTAGTGTTCTATATAGTGAGTTCAGAATTGTAATGTAATAATCTTAAATGGATTTCGTACAGCGTAGTTTATCGATTATGTTTCCCTATTGTAATGCGCTGACTAAATGCTGCTGCTTGAGTTGAGTGAAGTAAGGATGGAGAAATGGGAACGTCCCGACCTTTCCACGTTTCCTTATGTTTGTAATCGCTTTTTCACTTTCTTTTTTCGACGGTCAATTTTTGTACAGCTAGTGCTTAGCATAAAACAGGCGAAACGCAGTTTCTTGATGTAGGTAGCTTAGGTCATTCAAGGACAGCAAACAGTTACCGCGCAGTATCTAACCGTCGCGCACCTACGCAGTACCCTTGCGTGCAAACTTTGTTTACTGGCATGGAAGAATGAAGGCATTATACTCTCATTCTTCCATGGTTTACTGGGAACTTTTCACAATGAATTTGGTTTTTTTTTCTCCATAGGGCATACTTCTAGATAGAGAACGAATGATTTATGGTTCTGCGACTCAACGTTCGGAACTCCATCAGGAGTTATTGGATGAAAACATTGATACAATGGAAAAAGTATTTTCATATGCGGTATCAAGGAACCCAAATGGCAAATGTCTTGGTGCTCGAGATGTGGTAGAAGAGATCGAGGTAGTCGACTCAACCACTGGGAAAATGGTGAAGAAATTTGAGTTGGGAGACTATAAATGGATGACATATGCAGAAGTAGATCAAGAGGCCAGAAATCTCAGTGCTGGATTGGCAAGCCTTGGGTTGAAACCCAAATCAAAAATTGCTATATTTGCCGAAACGAGGAAGGAATGGCTTCTTACTGCAATGGCTGCTTTTAAACAAAACTTGACAAGTATGTTTTCTAATGATTGTATTAATCTCTACATGAAATGATTCACTTTTTGTTAATGCAATGCAATACGATGCAACAAAGACTAAAATAAACATTTTCCTGTACGATGATTATAGTTGTCACTGTGTTTACAACGCTCGGAGATGATGGTGTAATTCATGCATTGAAGGAGACTGATGTTTCCTGCGTAATTACATCAGAGGAGCTCATGCCCCGGCTTGTGGATATTTTGCCGGAGGTTCCATCAGTACAAAACTTAATTTACATTAATCCCAGGGATATGCCCTCTGCTGCAGCAGCTATACCAAATCTCCCAAGTAATGTAAATACTGTCAGCTACAGTGACTTAATTCAAGCTGGGGAGTCATATCCTTTGGAAGGTAAGATGATTAGTCATTATAATGTTATGATGAATTCAAGAATTTTATGCAAACGAATGCACCTTGTACCTATGTATGTTCTTTCTTTTTACTAACTAACTGATCATTGTAAATTACAGAGGTGAAGCCCAGCAATGGAGATCGTGCTATAATTATGTACACTAGTGGTTCCACTGGGAATCCCAAAGGTGTAATACTTTCTCACAACAACATTGTGTCCGGAATGAGGTCAGTGTTGGATGTGCTGGCGTTAAGTGGAAAGCCAGAGCCGGATGATGCATACATTGCGTACCTGCCCCTTGCTCATGTGCTAGAGTTGATGAGCGAGACCATTTGTTTTATCCAAGGCATTCCAATTGGGTACAGTTCCCCATTGACTATGACAGATCAAAGTTTAGGTGTCAAGGAAGGTACGAAGGGAGATGCATCTGTACTTCGTCCTACGATTCTCGCAGGAGTTCCCGTAAGTTTATGATACAAAACCGTCTATTTTCAATAAGTTTCAATATGTACATGTTTTCTAATCATGTCTATTATCTGTTATAGTTGGTGCTGGAACGAATTAGTAAAGGAATTCAAACAAAGATGGCTGAGAAGGGAAAAATTGCCCAGCTTGTGTTTGACTATTTCTACAACTATAAAGTTAAATGGTATCACAAGGGTTATGATACTCCCTTGGTGAACAAATTCCTGTTTGACAAAGTAAGATCATTGATTGGCGGACGAGTCAGATTTATGGCAGTAGGGTCAGCTCCTTTAGCCCAAGAAACCCATGAATTCATTCGAGCGGTGCTCTCGTGTCCTGTGGTACTTGGATACGCGATGACAGAATCTTCGTCTTGTGGAACCCTTGCAACTGGTGAGTTTACGACTTGCATTGCAAATTGCAAAACGCATTAAAATTGTACGATGTGCTAATCCATTTTTTACTTTTATAGGAAGCGATCTAACAGTTGGAAGGGTTGGTGCTCCAGTGCAATGCACTCAAATCAGACTGGTAGATTGGGAAGAAGGTGGCTACAAAATCACCGATCAGCCTTTCCCCCGAGGAGAAATCGTGATGGGTGGTGATAACATTGCTATGGGGTATTACAAGAACCAAGAAAATTCTGACTTCTTCGAAGAAGATGGAAAGAGGTGGATTAGGACTGGAGATATTGGCGAGGTTCACCCAGATGGCGTTTTTAAAATTATTGGTAAGTTTATTATGCAGAAAAAATATAATATTGAGCCAAAAAATCCGCTTAAGTAGGAGAAGATAGCATCGTATGTCTTTTTACTTAAAAATTGATTTTATTTCTAGATCGTAAGAAGGATCTGGTAAAGCTCTCTCACGGAGAGTATATCAGTTTGGGCAAAGTCGAGTCCATTGTCAAAACATGCAAATATGTGGAAAATGCTTGCGTGTGCGCAGATTCATCTCATTCCTACCCCGTGGCACTTATCGTGGTTGCCCAGCCTCAGGTAGGTTTTTGTTTGCAAAATTGTACAAGGTTTCGTACTCGTTTACAAATTTGAACTCTTTGTAACTGATATAACTTAATCAACATATTACAGGTGTTAAGACTGGCCAGGAAACTTGGCATTGGGGAACACCGAAGCTTTGATGAACTCTGCAGAAATCCTGTGATAGAAGAAGCCATTTTCCAAGCTGTGCAGAGTCACTCTGCACAGATGAAGTTAAATAAGATTGAAATCCCTAAGAAAATTCATCTTTGTCCTGAGCCGTGGTTGCCACAGTCTGGCCTTGTAACAGCAGCATTCAAAATTAAGAGGAATAACGTTTACAAGCATTACGAAGCTCAGATTAATGAAATGTATAATAATACCAGATAAATCTTCGTAGTACTTTAGAAGTATTTCATATTTATTAATTAAATACGACTGTCCTTCGTAATTTCCCGTATAAGCCGATAGAATAATTTTCACCGCCAGTCCAAATCTTTTGTAACCATCTCCTAGATATAAAACAGATAATATGTAGTAGAACTACCGCACTTTTTCTGGGAAAGAATCTCAATTTATAAGAAAATATTCCATTATATGTCGTATTACATTACATTGTTAACAACGTCATTAGGCTTTTAAAAACACACTGAAAATTTTAAAACAAATCGCATGTTATTCGATTTTATCGAGATCATTTTAACGTTAGTTTTAAGAGTATTAGCTCATATGCATTTTACAGTGTACCTAAGTCTTATTTTAGTATATATAAAATGCACAAAAAAACAAAAATGCTTATTATCCAGTGTGCTGTTAATTCGCTATTCCAAGGCCATAAGTTATTTAAGGGCATGAATACCCATGATTTTCGATACAACTTATTTATTTTTTAGAAATAGTTTACAATAAGTAAGTTGAAACATTACTATACCGAATGTATTACTTGTTTTACGCGAACGCAAAGGTAATTATTTTCGATAAGAGAAGCAGCAGCTGAGCAGCTCTCTTTAAATGAAGAATATAAAGTAATGAATATTTTGCTAATAAATTAGGTGTTTGTTTGTTTTTTCTCATCTTTGGTTTAGTTCATAGTTCATAACATCATAACTGCAAACTAAATAGCATCGTAGTATTCGTAGTAGCTAGCTAGTGAAAGTGACCACGCAATTCTCACAAAACCCCAAAGGTCCTTTTGATGTAAAAGAAAGAACATGCTTAGATGTTAGCTATTTGGCATTTTTTCTAGTGATCATTAGCTTCAAGATATCTTTGAGTACCAAAAATCTTCCAGAGAAAGCATAAAACTGCGTAGACTTTTATGCTATGCAAAAAACAACACAACATTACATTGTAATGTTTGAGACCCATGATAGAGGTTTAATTTCATTCTTTTGTTTGCTTTTACCTACAATGCCTTGTAAACTTGTAACAAACAGCTTAGCTTATACATTTCATGGTTTTGTAATGATTTTCATTCTTTCCTAAGTATGGTAACAATTTATGCTTTCCTCTCAATTTCACAAAGAACAAATTCAATTAGTAAAATACAACTCCCAGTCCAATCCGCTCCCGATCTTCCTAAACAGAATATGACTAATTAATCAGGTTAACGCAGACCTATAAATAGACATAGACGCTCTCATGTGTTAACATTTATTCCAAACGATTGCATATCAGTTTGATAGGGGTTGGCGATGAAGGTGAAACGAAAGCGGATAAAAATGCCATCTAACTGCAGCGAAGAGTGCAGGCAGACACGAACACGATCTTCGATTCCTTATCTTCAATAAATTCTAACTCGACAAATGTGACACAATTACTCCAAGCAGCCATATAATTTAAGAGGTTGTTCTTTTTAGTGTTTTCGTTTATAATAAAACATCAATGCATAAAACAAGAGAAAAGAAAGTATGTTCTACTCCAATTTCAATAAATAAATTTCCAACCGTAATGCTTCCAGCAACTTTATCATTAAACATCCGAAATTCTTTCCCTTTTCTAAATGCATAATTCACCAAAAATGATCACCGGTTCTGATTGGGTAAGAATTTGATGCATAGAAGAATGAAAACGGAAATGTGGAATCTTAACTCAAGATAAATTATAAATAGGATACTGATGTTTAGTTTAAACATTGTAAATGTCAGAAGTTTAAGTAAAATCAACGAAACCTCTTGTTTTCTTACTCATTTCACATTCCAATATTTATTTAGGTAGAATCATGATTCATTGTTTGCTTACAAGCTTATCTCATCTCCATATCTTTGAAAAGTGACATTTAGCTGAGTTTTTGCAATGTTGCAATGCAATCATGCAGTCACTGAATACATCTCACCATAAGACAAAGCATCAACTTTCAACCATACAGACATGGGCAATATCAAAGAATCTCATGCGCTCGGATTCAAAACTGAGTAATTGAAATGTCCATCTCCGATTTGTGATCCAAAAAATCAATCACATTCCTTCAGATAACACTTACAATAAGTTCATTCATATACACTACGACTACATCATGAAGGGATATATATGTATCACTAAATCGGTATGTAGAACCTTCATGAGGAAATCCTATTTCGTAAATTAATTTTTAAGTTATCAATTTTCCAAACACCAAAATTTTTATTTTCAACGATAATTTATCCTAATCCGAATTTTGTGGCCCAAGCCTGCACATTGAATAAATATATATGTACAATGTACATTTACCATTCATGAATGATCATTCGTATGTGATATACCAGTACTTCTACTTGCACAGATTACAAATGACCAAAGATGAAAGAATGCACAGATTATTTACAAAAATCTCCCTCTGGCCTGGCTTCTGTTGGTCTATGCAAAATGTTAGTTTTCATAACGTGGGATAATAAATACAGCAAAATAGAAGCACGGACAACGGACGTTACACTGTTAAAAAAGAGAGCCCTCGTCCAAAATATCATCCTTTCTGTATACTTTGTACTTTTTACAGAAACTGACTTTCTGTACTTTGTTCCCTGTTCGTGCTAAACTTTATATTGCATAAAGATAACAAAAAATCCCAAACCTACCGCATTCAATTTTCATCATCATCATCGTATCAACTTCAACATCAACATCCTCTAAGCTAAACAATATAATGTATACAGTCAACAGTATTATGTCATTTTGCCTTAGCAAGTGCAACAAAGTTTACTTTGAGAAGTCAGCAGTGCTCTTTTCATCTCTGAACTTAACAATGATAAAAGTCAATGCAGTCATATTAATGCTCTTTTATAGCTAGTCCTCATCCGTCCGTCTTTCCCACTACTGCATTTTACCTTCTAGTGCATATCTTTCTATTTTATAGAAAGGTATGCACAAAAATAAAGTTTTCAAAAATATAAAATGTAATGTAACACAATGAATAGAGAGGATATATATGAAATTAAAAAACTGCGGCTGCTGCTTCTGCTCTTTGCACAAAAATAATAAATGGAATAAGGTTTTTATGGTGCTAAAAGTCTGTCTCTTTCTGAGTCGTTAGCATTTGAGAATTGGGATAATTTTTACGAGAGAACTTTGAAAGAATGTTTTTTCTACATATCGTGGATTAAATGGCGTATGCCGCATTCACTTTTTTAACAGTTTCATACTGAATTAAACTCAAATGAGAGATTTTACACATGCATAACATCGTATCATCATCGTCTGTCTGTCTGTTTTTTGATATGCATATTAAATTCATCCATGTTTTTGATATCCATTGAAAGTGAAGGAAAAAATCAGCATAAAATAATGTCTTTCAAAAATACTTTTTATTGCGCTATCAGACCATGCTCGTTAAATTGCAATCTGTTCCCGTGCTATGCATAATTTTTTGTACAATATATGTATATACATAAAAATGATAAAAAATAGTTGTCCTGTGCAAAGCAAACGGATCCTAGAAGAAAAAAACACTTTTTTTTAGTTTGCAGGCACACATAGATCGCATCGTCTATGAAACTTTTTTTCTATGAAAAATGATTTGTTGAATTACAGCAGGACGATAATGAATTGTCGGACTTTGGAGGATTATTGGCCGCATAAGACTTGCAGGAGAATGTTACTTTACTCTTCAATCCAATCCAATATTGTTGTATGGCAAATGCAGTGGCATGACATATCTTAACACTCACGTCTTGTATACGAAGCTTGTGTATTAAGAAACATTGCATCTTGAGACGGACGATCGCATCGTCAACTTTTCTTTGCAAGAAGGAATCAAGTAAAGTGATGACTGGCTATATAGCGATATGGATGAATACTCATTCATATTCTAAAACATTCATGCATATACATACATATATTATGTACACATTCCTATACACAAAGTAAAGAGATATGATTATACTTAACTATAATACCACCGATGCTGAAGAAGAAAAAATGAATATCTATAAGTTGTAAAGCATAGCGTAGGAAAATGTGAATGGTTTGGTGGATGGTAGCATCTTTTCATTTAAGTTTTGTTCGTTATTTAATATTTTTTTAATACTTTGGTGGTTGTTTGTGGTGGTGGTTCTGTATCCATCTCTATTCAATTCAATTCAATAAAAAACACTGATGGTGGTATGTAATATGCAAGATATATACATATGTACACAGAGTGCACTGCATTTTTTTATACTATATACCTGACTAACTA
>JAQFXM010004217.1:0-17773 GCA_034693345.1 Entomobrya multifasciata | reverse complement strand
AGAATCCAGTGATGGTATGTTGGTTTTATGTGATGATGGGATGATGGTGAAGAGTGTACTCAATGGTGGGGTCACAACATAATAGATTCATAAGAAAGGCATTTGTTGTACATGTTTATATACTCAGTTTGCTTGGTAGTCAGTATTTTTTTGGAAAGATTTAAAAGAAAATTCAGATTCAGTGAGCGTGCTTTACTTTTTTCCCATGTTTTACTTGTTTTCTTTGTACTTTTTTTGTCCTACATAAACCCAACCAAGCCACCACACGAAGAGAAGCACAGCAGCAAAAAGTTTGCGATAAAGTAAGTAAATAAGACTGACGAGCGCTGGACACTGGACTGGACTTGCATGCACTGACCAAAAAATCTAGAAGAAAAAAATAGGGCATTATTTTCAGAGAAAAAAAATAAGTGAGTTAAGTAAACTGGATATATTCTTCGTATTCAACAAATTATGAAAATAAAGAAAAGTATGGGGAATGGAGGAGACAGGGAGGAGGGGAACGGGATAAGTAGTTGTTCGGCCAACTGACCTTTAACAATATGAAAGCAGTCAAGCGAAGTCATGTTAAGTCAGTTTAAGAGAAGTGCACACGACACGTCCACGTCTCCGCATCCGATTCAACGATGAAGTTTCAAGGAGACAAATCAAGATTGAATCTCAATTTTACCCTGTGCCATACTTGGTACTCGACTTGGTATGGCATAATGTGTTATGCAAAAGATGAATGAACAACAAAAATGGGAAGAATGGAATTGAATGCAATCGTGCATAATTTTTAAAATAATTGAAATTGAATTTTGATTCATTGAATGATTGACGACGGGACGCTCATGACGCCAATTTGAAACAGTCATGACCTATTTCCCATGGCTTGTAAATTGCATCGTTTCCAAAATTGTAAATCTGATGTGAACGTGGACAGGCTTACTTCAGTCAGAAGCAAAGAGTTACGTTAAAAGATTGATTGACGTGAAGAACGTGAGTGCACCTTGTTCACTTGCTAAAAAGCATGTTTAAGCTTTCCTACATCATTTTGGCATCTTGGCATGGTAGGCAGGCCGGCGGCGGCATGGAATGGAGGAACCGGATACCGAGAAAGAGGAGGCCATGGTTAACGGCTTGTGCCCTTGCACATTCCTCTGTTCTGCCTTTCTGCCAAATTTCTACACTTTATTTTCCGCTTTTTGTTTCCTGTAGTGACCTAACACATTTCTTTTGCAGGGGCAACTTTTAATAGAATAAAATGCAACAAAGCAACATAATAATAATTTTGCTGTCATTGTAATAAAAAAATTTGCAGTGCCCTTTTAACTTTGTGGCTTTCTATTTTGTATGCTGGTCGAATACAAAAGAGAAAAAATATACTTCAAGCACAAGTCGAGCAACAGAAAAGAAGAATGCAATAATGAAAAATAATCAGTTTTACTTTCACTTTTGTTCTTGTTTCAATTTTTAACTGTCAGAGGATTGCAAGAATGTAAAAAAATGGATTCACGTTGAAAATTGAAATAAATGTCCCGACATAACAGCCAGCCAACGTAGTTTTTTTATGCTGTTAGCATGCTTTGCGCAAAAAAATTCAGAATCAATTTAAAAAAGGAAACTCTTGGGTTTTTAGGAAAATGTTACTCCAATTGAATTTAAGTGATCACGTGAGCAAAAGATGGAAGTGGAGTGGAGTAAATGTAATTACTCTGGGGACTAGACTGATGGAGGCCAGACCAACGGGTATCTCAGAAGCTTGACCTGTGCCCATGGCCAACTGGTTATTGAAATGAATGGTTCTTCTATCTGTGAAGCTTGTCTTGTCACAGTTTATCAGAGTGACCTTGAATGGAGAAGACAGATTTGGCCAACCATGTTTATTCCTTCACTTTATTCATTCAGGTTTCCTTTCCACGTGTCCATTTACTTGTGTAACAGGAGGGAAATGAATAAAATGAAAGGAGACAACAAGAAAATGAACATTTTGTCATTTTTGTCCATTTGGCCACAAAAAGAAGATACAAAAAATACCATTTGAGACATGTGGATACAGTTAGCAATGTTATTGAAATAACCTTCATTTTACACGTGAAAGCATTCCTCATAAAAATAACGACAAGTGATTCTGATCAATACGGACAGACATATACAGACATGGAAAAAGCAGCAGTCCAGTTCTGCGGATTGAATGGCTAAAAAAATATTTCCACACATCTGATGACCCACATTGTTTTTCTCAGCCTTGTCATTCATCTACCTAGGTATGGGGCACTCTGTGACATACATACATTTATAAAGACATAGTTTGCTAGTGCTGTTGTTCTGCTCTATTCTCTCTTATCTTTCAAATGATCAAAAAAACAAAGTTTTTCCTGAAATTAGGCTGACATTTCTCGTCACATCGCATCACAAACTCATTTCACTTTCTACGCCCACCACCACCATCATCGCCATCGCCAATGTCGGCATTTATACAAAAAATGAAATGCATAATGACAAGCTAAAACATTAGAAAAATACAAGAAGCAAAACTGCTACAAAAATAAAACTTTGTTTTTCTCGTTCACTGTTTTGTCTACTGGCCAAACAACGGCAAAAGAAGAAACAAATTATTAGACTTTCTTTTCTCTACTTTCTCTTCATTTTTTTCTTTCTTTTTTGGCATGGGTTGTTATAAGATGAAAGTGTGTGTGTTTGAGTGCGTTTCTTCGAAATGATAGTCATTCTTTTAAAAAAGTCCTTTTGTTTCCCAAACACCATGCCACACAGCATACCCATAAATATAAAAGAATCTACATTTTTACTACAATATAAAGTATAAAGTTAAAGCTGACAAAAAAGAGTGCCATATGGTCCGATCGTCGAGTACATTCCAATAAATTTAAGTAATCCTCAGAAAGTCTACTGGTGGATATTTTTCTATTTTATTTTTCTTCTGGTTTGTCTTTTAGCTCCCCTTGAAAAGCACATGAGCATAGTGAGTCAGTCCCAGTCTCAATACTTTTTATTCTGAAAAGCCGGTCAATTCATCGTTTAACCCTATTTTTTCGCTGCTTCCAAGATACTTGTGTATTTTTTGGCTTGTTAGTGCCACTGCATCTTTTTGCTGACTCTTTGCCAGCAGTTGAATAAGAAATTGAAGAGCAAAATTTGTTCCAAATCCTAAGTCCTCTTTTGAAAGCAGATATATAAAAAAATCCTAAAAACGGAAACCGACAGGCGAGAGAAAATAAGTAAGATATAGAGTCAGGTGGGAAATATACAAAAAAGAAAGAAGAAATAGCATTTATTTCTACAAAGTAAAAAAATGAGGACAGAGACAGACTCGCATATGTAATTCTTTTGAAAAGAAATGGAGAAAGTGGCCAAATTGCAATAAAAAATATTATGTAAGATCATTTTTCATTTCATTTTCTCTCCAAAAACGTTTCAAGTTCAAAGTACAAAAAATAGGGACACACATTTTGTCGCGAATAAAAAAGTATCAGGTTCCGTTTTTTTGTGCTAGTGAATACGTCAATTCAGCAAAAATACAGTGTGAAAAACAAGGTCATAAATTTGTGAACACTTTTGCAACACCCGCGATACAAGTGTACAAGGTTGTTATTTTTTGCAGCAGCCAAAACAAAAAATAACTATTAATAGAACACAAAGAAATAGTCTGCCAATGTGAAAGCTTTATTAGTCCCAATATGTTAAAAAAGAAATAAGAGCTTTGTCATATATTATGGCATTGGTGCGATGATATGATAAAAAACAAGGCTACATTGCATCTATAAAAACAATTCCAGTCTTTCCAAAAAAAGATGAAGATGACAGACTGTTTGGTAAAATTGTATGACAAATGGTGCCAAAAATGAATTAAGTTTTTCTTTTGTATCCATTCTTGTGTCGTGCCTGCTTGCACTACAGCAGCAGTAGCAAAACTAGTGCTTATTTTTCATTTTCATAAAAGAAAAGGAAATCGCATCCAGAACTAAATTCGTCAAGTAGGTTACTCGATGGGGTCTTTTCCCCTTGCATTTGGGGTAAACTGGGAGACAGGCTATTTTGTGGGTCAAATATATTGGCCATCACAACCATTATATTAACGGTAGGTGTGGGAGAGAGAGATGAAAAATGTCACTGTGTCTTGAGTAATGCACTATTCCCATTTCATCCGATAAATTTATGTATGTACCTTATATACCTAAACATTATAGCTTATCATGTTGCTGCAATGAATAAAGAAGAAAAAGGGCAAAATGTTCTTGTGTGAATTTTCCTGACAATTTCTTCACTACTTGCAGAAAAAAAGAACAAGAAGAATATGTAACGGAAAGGTAGACAGTAGACACATGAGTTTTTTTTTGAGAAGAGTGAAGCTGTTGTATCAGATAAAAAATTCTTTATATCGGACAGGTTTGGCTTGAGTTGAATAGACAAGTGTATTGTACCGTTGGTGATGGTCGGTAGTCGTTACATTTTGCTAAAAAAGATTGATTTTCCTTTCACCGGAATAGATAGTGTGGCAGCCAGCGGTGATGGCGGCGGCAATGGTAGTGGTTCTCCTTTGTCAAGTACACCTTTTTATTCACGGAAAAAATATACACATCAAGAAGATATTTTATGGCATATGATCTGATCTTACCATTTTCTCTTTAGAGTGAGTGCTGTTTCTACACTGATTTTTATTTTTGCAACAGAAAATATTGTTCAAATTCAGTCAGTAATGTTGTTTACCTAATGTTGGTAGGTCAGGTGTGGGCAACAAAAAATATTTTGTTAATGTACACCCCTCAGATATTCATATGTAGATACGAAAATCTTTTTACTATTGCTATTCACTTCCTTCCCATCTCAAGCCTCGGTCCATCTTTTTTTCGTTTTCCTCAAAACACATTTTTTATTCGATGATGCGATGTGATATCACTTTACTTCCACTTTTATCCCCATATTCCCTTTCTATCTTGCTTTCCTGCTCATTTTTTTTGTAGATCGACTCGACTAGCCCTTTCTTTTTTTCTGTCCGTCTGTCTTTCTGCTTCTCACCAGCGAACAAAAGAATTTATTTGGGACACTCGTAAAAATTGATAGCCGGCTGACCTTAAGTGACTTAGTTACTTATACACTTTCTTTTTACTCTTGCTATCCATTCATCCACCAATTCCATTCTTTTTTTATGCCCAGGGAAAAGAAAACGATGAACGCATTATATCATTCTTGCTATTTTTTCTCTCTTTGCAGAAAAAAAGAGAAAACGATCAATTCAACCCTTTATCTCTTACTTTTTTCTTTAGGAGTCCATTTTTTCTAGAGTTCATGATGTCCAGCTGGCGTCCTTTCTAAAAAATGTTTAGTGAAATGAGTGGAACTGTGACTTGACTCAGTTATCTGTTCTAATTCACGTGCATACGTAACAAAGAATGAATGAAAGGAAGTTCGTAGGCAGCACTTTTTTTTTGTCTAAAATGTTATTTTGTGAAAATGTTGATGATGATCGTGAAAAGGACAATGACATAATGAAGACGGTATAATCATTAAAAGGAAAAAAGTCAAAGAGTGCGAATATTCACTCGCAATGCGAAACACGTTACTTTTCCTTTAAAAGATGCTTTTGTTAGCTAGCTATTCCTTTTTTTTGTATGAAAGTGATTTGGTTTCCATTTGCTAATGGAAATTCAAGTTGTATGATAGGATAGAATACAGTCTGTTTTGAAGATACGATGCTGATTTTTCCAAAGTCATATGTGCGCCGTTGTTAAATGGTTATGTGTGCCATGCCATGCTTGCCACTCGTTATCACATCACATTACGAAATTGAGAGAAAATAACCTTGAGATGGTTTTTCCCCTCCGTACAGAAATGTGAGTATTTTGTAGCGCAAGAGGAATTTACTTAAGCAAAGTGGAAAATAATAATAAAATGGGACGACATTGCTATACACTTAACATATATCGATCATATAAATGATATTGATAAGCTGAGTATGGTCAATTTTTGATTTTTATGATAGAACAAAGAACTGTTCTAGTAATGGCACTGACATTATATTGAATGTCGTGTGATGCAGTGATGTAGGTCATTGAAGCGGAGAAAATATGGGAAGTGGGATAGTACATACAGATTAGGTGGTGGAAATGGTTAGTGGGTGGTGGCTGGCTTGGTCTAAGTCCACTCTTGTTTTTGAGATATCTTTCTGAATGATTATTTCTGAATGCATCGATAAAGACGGGTTAATGTGCAAAACGAATTTGACTGAGGAACAAAATGGTTATTACCACAACCACATAGCAACAGTATCTCCATCAAGTTTGGTGAGATGCTGAGTTATTAAAATAATGCGATATACAGACAAATAATCGGAAATGATATAGTTAGATTACATTGTATTGGATCAATCGCTTTGAACAGACAAACACAAGCATATTATTAAAAAATAAAAGTATGTTTCAACGCCTTTTGATAATACATTTGAACATAAATGGATTGTTCGTTGATAGTTGATATGAAGTCAGGTGCAATGGGTGCAATCAAAGTTAGACTATATGATTTATGGAAAAATCTTGAACTATAACTACATACTATCCATAACTAATAACTACATACTACACTACTGTGACAATAAGCATCTCTTTGATTTGATTTTAATGAGTACTTACACTTTTAAAAATATTTATTTGAATCAGTACAGGACAGTAAAGCGAAAAATAATACAAGATTTTGCTTTCACCCAACATGATTTTTTTTTGCAATATTTCTGTTTTATGTTCTACTTATATTTTCACTTGATGACTATTCTGGCTGGTAACCATTTGTACAATCTTATCTTCTTTATATCCACAGTACATTGCAACATGACTTCGTATTATGTATCATGAATAAAAAGAGAAAAATGGAATTATAGCACAAAGAGCTAAATTCTCCTTTCTAGAACATGAATATATACACATATACAAAGAGAACTTAAAAAGTGCATACTGTACATGCAGTACATATATATTCTCACAAACATACATATACATTCAAAGCATCTCAATCCATATCATATCACATGATCATCATCTCCAAAAAATAAATCCAAAAAGAAAAGATTCGTGTCGGTGGTGGTGGCAATAATAAAGAGGATGGAAATATTACGTTGCTGTTTTCTCCACCAATTCTCCAATGAAATGGCTCACTGACTCCTGCTTCTCTTTCATATACCTTTCATATCATAGAACAAGTTTGTCTTACTTCTTGTGTTACTCCTCTCTTTAGTTCATTCGCCTTTTTTGTTGTATTCTCTTCTCACACTAGCACACTCACTCACACTCACGCTTTCTCTCTCATGCGGTAAGTATACAAATGTACAACAATGTTTTCCGCTTCTGGCTCTCACCCAGAGCCTCAAACAGAGAGAAAAGCAATAATAAGGAAGAAAATGAGGAAAAAGGAGCTTGAGCTAACTAAAGCTTGTGTCTCACTCTTCCAGTAATAGATAGATAGAAAGAAAGGAATAAAACCAGAAATGAAATCTGTATCTTTTCTTTTGAGAGTATGTATGAATGACTACGCACACTGCAGAGAGTTTTCAAAATTTTCTCCACAGGCTATATAGATCGTGTGTGCTGATATGGCATTTGTATGTATAGTATACCATCATCACTAACACCATTGCCTCTGCCACCACCACCACCAAAAAAGCAAATCAAGTGAGTTTTAGCAGAAAAAAAGATAGGGATTCAGTGAGAATCTCAAGTCGACTCTGTGGAGAATACCATTTTCTGAAAGAATAGGAAAGAGATTTCTAAAAAAATTACTGTGTTGCTTCCTTTCTCTGTACATATCGTTTTAACTTGCAAGTTGAGTATATAGACTTTTTACACTTGAAATATAAATGTGCAGGAATGATATGTGACTTTGATACATATTTTATCGTTGCGTTTTTGCAAATAATGCAATGCTGCCATGTTTTGTGTGAGTGTTCGCTTTTAGCTTGTAGGCTTGCAGGAGTCTTTCGGTTTTTTCGTTTTTTAAGGAAAAAAGATTTTAGACGGGAGCAAATGGGAAATGAATGCAAAGTAAAAACCTTTTAGGTTTTCCATTTTAATTTATTTATTCATTCATGCAAATCGTTTACATTTGAGATTTTGGATGATACGCATTACTATATGTGTGCATATGTCAGTGGCGGTGTAGTGAAAGGAATATTGAACCGAACACAGAAAAAAGAGAGAATGAAATGAAAATTAAGAAAGAGTGTTCAATGAAAAGTGAAAGAAGTAAGGAAAATAATTGGGACATCCTCTATTAAAGTGTTTGGATAGAAATCTGGGCCAAAATATGTAATAATAGAGACTATAAAAGCATCAGTATCAGTATGTTGTTGGTATGTTGCCATTTTTTTGTGCAAAAATAAATACGTGTCGCAAAAAGGCTTTATCTGCAAAGAAAAAAACTGGTTTCAATAAAAAATGATTTTTTGTGGTGAAGGCGGCGGTATGGTATATGATAATATATTATATAGAAAAGCTATATAGCTTTCATGATCGTCTCAACCAGATGAACCACTACGTCAGGTTTTTTTGTGTTTTCACTCATTCAAAAACCGCACGCATACTCTCCACGTGTGCAGAGTATGCACGTAGGATTGAGGAGAATTTTCACTTTCTTTTCATCATTAGCAGAGGTTCTAACGTGCATATTTGTGTAGATGTGTATACTTGCCAAATGTTTGTTCTCGTGCGAATCTCCATTTTAAGCTTATGCAATGCATACACATTTAGTATTTTGTACATAAAGTTTGGATATGATAATGATGAGATATTTGACAAGAGGAAGAAATGAATCAAGTGAAAAAGCTCTCTCGCACAATTTCCGTAATAATACATTGTCGTAGTTTTCACAATGTATAGTCTAGTATTTAACAAGTTATTATCATCAGATTAGTGATGACGATGACGATAGTAGGCTGTTAAAGTACTTGTAAAACTACTATACAAGAAGATCATACATTGAAAAGGATTTCTGTTCATACACTCATCTTACAGTAATGGTAATATTCTTACACAAACTTGGATACAAATTACTTATGGTACATTTATACCGACCACGAAGACTATATTGCTGATCATCAAAATCTGTGTCTGGAGAGAGGCCATGAGAGAAATTAGACACACATGCACACATTTTGTAAAATAAAGTAAATATTCCCAAGTTCCTTTCAAAATTTGTTTAGCAGCTACCAAAAATATATTACCCGTGTGATAATACTGCTTTGCTACCATTTTACATTCAGCTTTCTCCAGTTATTTTCTGCAGAGAGACAATGGTAAGTGGAGGAGGAAGGAACTACGTGAGTGAAAAAGTAGTAGCCGAATTATTATCGTTTATCGTCTCATCGTCATGTATCCTCTTTTTGCTCTGGTGCTGTTTTTGTTACATGTTCAGTTCACAGGCTGAATATAAAATACTTCTTTGCTTTTCATTTACACACTAGATTATATTGCAAATCATCCAATTCAAAAACGTTTCACATTAATATAGCCAATCTAATAGGTAGTTATTTCCATATTCCACACAATGCTTTTGTTTTATTACTTTACGTAAAAGTACGTCTGTGTGTTCACATCATCGTACACAATGTGCGAGCGTGGTGATGGTGTGATGGAGGAGGAAATACAAATTATGGGTTGGATATGCAAATTTCACGGATTTTGGTTAAATATTTGCTCGTGCCTAACCTACCGCTATATACAACCACCATCATGATCAGTGCGTTAAAGGCACACAAAGCAAGGCTAACGGAAAAGCTTTGCTACACAATATTTACTAATCTTCATCATTTCATCTTTTTCATGGCTTGGTTTACTTATACAGTAGTAGCTTAGCTGTTACAAGTGTACAAGGCTGTTCTGCTACCGATGCCATTAATACTGTGTTAGCATGAAATAACAATGAGTGTATGCAGATAAGAGATAATAATAGCTTTGGGAATCTCTTTCTTTCTATACCTCAGTTTATGCCAAGGTGGAGGATGAGAATGGCGCCTTTGGTGGTGAGAATGATGATAAAATGGGAAATGAATTGGTATGAAGTATAAGTAAAATTTAAAACATAGAATATTTACACTTCGGTACATCGTCTATTGAAGATGAGAAAGAGTAGACCTTGTGTGTAGCAATAATATTGAGTGACAAGGTAGCAAATTTTGCAGTTCGGAATATCATCAAATAAGTAAGCCAATAAAATTAAATATAATTACGTTAAGTATATAACTGTACTATAAATTTTTGCTGTTGAATGGAGAAAGTCTCGGAAATGTGCAAAGTAGACAACATGTAGGCATGCTCATGCACACACTTGAATTTCTAACTTTTTAACAGCCAGTCATGCCTATTGTTAAGCAAATTTGCACGTTTGAATATGTAAATACTTTAGCGTTCTAGCTGACTTGTGTTCTTTTTGTGGGAAATGTGTATTGTATCGTGCTTCCGGTTTTATAAGGTCTACTGCCATTTTCCGATTTATTTGCACGATTTAACCCTTTTACCACTAAAAATCATGGGGAAATTCATGACGATCATGATCGTCGTCACCCTTTTATTTTTGGTGTATATTAGTCCAATAGAATGCATCTAATTTTTATAGATATCAAATTTATTGGATAGGAATGTGGTAAATATGAATATATATGCAGGTTTCCCGTGAAAGTAAAATATGTAGCAGTATTTTTGTCCCGTCAGGACACATGGTCTCCTCACTTGTAATTTTTTGGGTGTAAAAATGTCCGACCTGATTAAGTCACGTAACTTTCCAATTCATACATTTCACGAGAAAGTCTCAACGCAAGCAAATTCCCATTGTGAACATTATTATTATTTTGTACTTCTCTTTTCCTTCCTTTTTTATACTCTTCTCTGCAAAAAAAAACTTTACTGCTCTTACAAACAGTCAGTAGGGAAAATACAAGAGAACAAGTTTGTTTTCTTGTTCGCTACAATTTATTTTTTTCTTGCAAAAAAAGTTTAGTTCAGTTTGTGAACATGTTATATATTTTTGGGATTTTCAGCAAAAAATAAAGAAAATAACGCCCATTTGTTGTGCCGCGTCAGTCAAGTCAAAAGAGAAAAGTGAGAAATGCAAAGAAATATAATATATGTACGTATTCTATATATATTTATACGGATAATTGCATAATATCAGATTATAAAACATTTCCTATAAAGTACTAACATAGCGTGTCTGAGAATCGTCTAGTTGGTTTTATTTTAGCCGTCGGTGCATTTCAAAAAGGAAAAGTCTCCCTAATTACTGGCTTTTGGGATGGACTGACTTATGATCGCCTAATGCTAAGAAGCAAATAATTGTGTAGAACCCACTAAAACACCTTTGCTTTTCTTAAGAAAGCATACTGTACTACACTCCTTGTAAGAAAAACGGTGTACAGATAAATATTTCGTTTTGTACAGCCAAAGTTTTCACTAGAAAAAAACTAGCACATGCTGTGCATACGCCAAAAATATTTGGTTCGAACACAGCACGTCTCCTTTTGTTGACTTTTTGGCTTCATTGCATCCTTCTTATTTTGTTTTGCGCAATATGGATTGGCTAGATCAATATTTATGATGGAAAAGGTACACTGGTCTAAATGTACATTATTTTTGTAGATCAAAGGAAAGTCAGGACCAACCTCAACTCACAAGTCAAGTCAAGTCAGCCGGATGATTATGAAATACTCAGGAAAAAAAGCGCAAAGAAAGCGGCTTATGAAACAACACTGTTTTTTTGAGGTAAGAACAAGACCGAGTAACTATGTCATGTCATGAGTCTTGGTAGTAATGAGTATGTTCAATATAAACAGGCAGAGAGAGGTGAAGGTTACACTTGTACTGAATAACAGCGTGCTTTGTTTAAGGCTGTAGCGTTTTTGGGTTAAATTGCTTGCTTTTTGCACAAAATGATTGATTGTAAATCCCTGTAATCAGACTAAATTGATACATAGAAGAAAATGAACAACCTCGTTGCACGAAACAAAATAGGAACATCAAACATAGGAACGCGTGAATCCCTTACAGAAAAAACCCATACTTGTTATTAAAAGCATTGATGGCCTTGAGAAATGTGCTTTGTTTTTTTGAGTTGAGTAAAGAAAAAGAAACGAGACTGACTTGAATTTTGTATTTTTATTTTGTCTGTGCAAAAAGAAAGGTTGAATATTGAATGCAAAATGCATGGAATGAAAGCTACAATCATACAATTATTGGATCGTATAAGTAGACAAAAATGGAGTTATCGGCCTTCATAGAGAAAGATGTGAGTAGAATTTAGAGCAATGTAAATGAATATGTAGAGAACAAGCTAAAAATGAGAAATTCTACGAAATGGAGTTAGATAAAGGCCGCCCGCTGGGGTGAAAATGCTAGCGAAAAAAATGGAACTTTTCGGGACGTCAATGTTTAGAAAAGTCAGCCATTCGGCTTATGGAGTTGCTTTATAAATTATGTGTTACATATTCTCTTTCTACTGAGGGGACCAATCAATCTGACCTATCCAATGAATTATTGGCTGTTACATGACAAAAATTAAAATATGGAGTCGAAATATCGTTGATTAAGTCCACGTCTGCATGTCTGTCTACATGTGTAAAAAAAAATCTCGTTATAACTTACCTACTTGAAAATCTGTTTTTAGTTAAAAAAGGTAATAATAAAGGTAATAAAGAAACTCAAAGAACTTGTATGAATCAGTATCACTACCTAAATATTTATTTTTCAAGAAGAAAACTCTTTCATAAACTATTTTCTTCTCCCTTCAAAACTTTATGACAGGATGTATTATCATTACAAAACTTTTTTTCCTTTTTGAAAAAAGTGAAAAGAAAATGATTATGTATGTATTGGAGAGAGTAAATGAATGACAGAGTGACTACCTGAACACGACGTAACAGCATAATAATTATCACGTCATGTCACCTCCATCTCTTTCTCTTTTATACATGACCTTAGCAAAGGAGAACCTGGTTGACAGCAACCTTCACCACGCACACATAAAACATAACATAAATATCACTTTTCCTAGTATGCACAAGTAACCGTTACTTTAATAATATTTTACTTTTTCTCTCGAATTTTTCCACTTCAAAAAGTAAGTTTGTCATTTATGCATTTTGAATGAATTCAAAAAAACTTTTTCTTTTCTACTTGCGATTTGGCTTTGTGTGACATATGCATGTGTTTCTTGGAATGCAGCGAGCTGTATCAAATTGTAATCGGCAGGGGGAAAATAAGCAGTACAAAAAAGGAAAGCAATATCTGTTTTCTTTTTAAAAACTTATTCTTCACGTAAAGTCACGCCATATGGAACCCGCCTTATACAATGGCTTTATACAATATTTTTTGCTTGCATTCACAGAACTCATAAACAAGCAAACGTGATGCTATTTATCTGCTCCCATTTTTTGAGTGGTGTTGGGTGCAGTGTGCATGTCTCTCTCTATATTTTCTTAACATTCTTTTATCTTGCGATTAATATTGCATTAGATAGTACTTCCTATTAAAAGCAGATCAAAGAAGAAAATCGAACAATAGCTAACGAGTTGACTTTTGTTTTGAATGCTGCTAATCGATATGGAACAAAACATACTTTATGCAAGTTACACGTGTACACAAGAAGTCAAGTTGTGGAACAATGTAGAATACAAATTATAAGTTTCTTTCTTTGTTCATGGACGACGGATGGCACATGCAGGATATGCAATAAGTAAGTCAACTCACAGTCGATGTGACATGGTATGTGTGTCTACATTTTTACACAGCCTTTTGGGTTTGCTCTTGCTCTGCTGTTGACGGATTCATTGTAGCTTCAGTTGTTAAGTGAATACAACGAAAGTATCTTTTCATTTTTTCGAGGAAAAATCGAAAGGATGACATGTGGAAACAAGTTTGTTCTTGGATGAAAAACTTTGACATAAATATGTTCAGAGAAAAAAAGTAAAGGAAAATCGTAAATATGTATACACATGTTATACGATCATAATATAACTTGCTAATGTCCTGTTTGTGATGATTACAATACGACAAAGGAGCTGTTGCATTTTTTTTTATATACGGAAAGAAACAGCAAAACAGGAAATCAAAGAAAAACTAACGATTTTTTCTGGGTTCTGCGTCGCTGTCTTTGTTTCGGGGAAAGTGATAAACACAAAGGCAGCATAAGCAAGATGGAATTTAGTTAATGGAGTTTTTGTTTTAGTGCATTGGATATTGGGTACATCGTACATGCGTGTTAGTTGTACCATGAAAAATAAAGCCAAGGTCTCTGAACAAAAAGAGTAGAAAAAATGGTACATTATATCATAGTGATAATATGCACGTCAGTTGCACCGATCGGGCAAGTCCAACAACATGTTTCTACAGAGCAGCTGGTAACAAGTATATTTTATGTTTTGGGAGGCTTTAAGACAAGATGAAGAATACTTGGAACTTCCTGAACAGAAACTCTATTTATGATGCATTATTTTCCTTAATAACTTTTTGTACAGCGATTAAGATTTCGTTCGAGTGCAGTATGTTATCATCTGAAAGCATGCATCAGATAGACAATAGGGAGATGCGCAATGCACTTTCTCCGACTTGATATTAGAAGAAAGCAAAAACATTAAAAGATATTCCAAAAGAATTGGTGCATTTTGTTCCATGTATTTCCAAGAAAATAATGAGAAAATGCAATCACTAGTGCATTAACAGTGATTCTATTCATTCAACTAATTTATTTTCTTTTGAACCTAAATAATCTTCCGATTCAGCTATAGAACTATGTCTTCAGTCAAATCAAATCACGCCTTTAATTTCCTTTTTATTTTGTCCATTTTTCCTTTCCTTTCAGTATCTCGTTTTCTTTGGTAATTTGCGACATTCAAAACCCAACTTGACTAAAAAGATTCAATACTTATTTCTTTTGGAATGCATACTTTCTTTTCTTTAGGAAGGTTACAATGCAGTTTATGTCCTAATACGCTTAATATTTCTCTTTCATTTTTTCATGCTCCATAGAATAGTTTTCTAACAAACTTAACATTTTGTGATTAATCGATCAACTTTTGTCCAAAAACAAAAAAGAAAGAATACTTTTTTTGCTCTTCTCTCTACTTTTTCAACGTTAACTTATTACTCGCATCTTTTTTCTTTCTTCCAAGGAAAGAGTTGAGTCAAGTGTCTTTTTCTTCTCATATGTCTTGTCATATGAGTGGTTAGTTTAGTAAAGCCGCTGCAGGACACGTCCTTCCATGCCATGCCATCCCATCAGATAACTTTCCCTTTACATTTAGGCAGGCCAGCAGTGATAGTGACAGTAGCACTATCATTTCATCCTCATCAGTCATCCTATCCATATTGCTGCTATTACATGTTATCCTATATGTATCCATTACACTATCATCTCTCTCTTCTATTCTCATATGTAACCCTTCTTTTTCTTCATACTACTCAAGTGCCATATCTTAGCCAAGAGTAACCACCAACTCTGAAGATAACGCATACATATCTCTTTTTTGCGTAACAGGAGAATACCAAAGAATGTTACAATATTTCCCCTTCTTCTCCCAAAGAAAAAACTTTTTTCTTTATCCTTCAACTTCCTTCCTATTTTTATCCAAAAAGTCCATAATAATAATGCATCCATTGACTAATACGCCATATCTCTGGATATCTCCATATACCCCAAACCATCATCCTTCCTTTCTTATTCTTTTCCTCTGACCTTTATACGTGTCTGAACTTTATGATGACTTAATCGGCAAACGGGAAAGAGTTCCTTGTCCACATTTTCCACTACGTATGTCTCTCTCTCTACCCAAAAAGCATGTGTGTGTTTGCCCAAAGTAAGAAGAGAGTCCAGTCATAAAAATCATTTCCCCATCACATTACTGTCATTTTCCCCATAGCTCTTTAACAGCAGCAACGAAACGGCAGTGCAAGAACCTCGCATTTTTTTCTCCTTCGTTGACTTTACACGTTACTTTAATATCACCACCAAAAAATATATACGAAAGATTGGAGGTACCATCCCCACCACTACCGCCACCACCATCATCATCATAATTCCAACTTGAGTACACCAAGAAGAACATCATATATAAAACAACATATTGCATTGCATCCCATTACATATATCTTGTTCCTTTTTTTCCCTCCCATCTTCCTACAAAGTGTTTTTTATATTGGCAGCATATCGGCTGCCCCAATCCAACGCCCAAGTATTCCTCTCTCCAAAGTTATATATGACATAATAATCTTCATAGCAGCAGCCTTGTTACTTATGTCATGTCAGGTCCTTGCTCTCTCCCTCGTATAAGCAGACCTGCACTTTCCCAATATTATCCTACACTTTATGGCGTTAAGATAAAAATTATTAGTATTTTTGGAAACCCAAAAAATGTTTATGTTGTTGTGTGTCTAGTGAAGGGAAAGAGAGAGATGCATATTATGAGAGGAACGGAATGGAGCTTCCATACACCACCACTAAAATACCATGAGTACCACCGCACGCCGCACCGGATGTGAGGCTGTCGTTGGTTCGCAACGGATGGAACATATCCTGAATGTGACTGCTTTCTCAGGCGTTTTCACCACCATCATCAACCACATTTTTTCAGACTGCAGCTTAATAATAATAATAACGGAGGAAAAGCAATAATGGCTGCGGCAAAAATGACTACTGGTTTACTTGACTATTCACCATCGACCAGGAAGACCAGAGGATGACTAACATTCCATGTTGCATTGCAAAGGTGCAGGCATATCATGACGTCGTCGTGCTACGTGTTAGTTTGGTGTTTACACTGTTTTTTCTGAAGGACTCTCTCTGTTGACCGAAGTGAGAGTGCCGATGCGGTGGAATGAGAAGTAGAGGGGAAAATGACGATGATAATGTTGGATGGAGTGGAAGTAGTGGCGGTTGTGGCGGCTGTAATGACGGTTGTAACGACCTAATATTTTGTGAAAGGTCACATTAATAACGGAAAGATGAGAATGATGAGATGACCGACCGCATTGGGTCTATTGAAAAGGAAACTGGGAAAATTCAATCCAGAAAATATTTTTGTGATCAAGTTCATGTTCAAAAATAGATCCCTCAAGTGTGTAGTTGGTATGTACGCAAAGTTCTGAGAAGAATCCTTTTAAACTGAAGACAGGACAAACTCAACCAACAAAATTTAAAACAGTCCATAATTTACTCTGCGAAGCTTAAAAAATAGTAACAGATGGACATTCAGATAACCTACTGTGTAATGTAAAGTTATTTTTATAAAGTTTGTTCGTCCATCTGCTATATATAAACATGCAAGCACAGTGTTAAGAAAATATTATAATCCGTCATCTCACATAGATTGTGTGAAAACAACCAGGTGTTAAATTCTTGAAATTTTTCATCAAAACAAAAAAGGAAACAATAAGGCAAGCGGCAATAGTGATGGTGGTGCACCAAGAAGGTTTAGAATAGCTTAGGGAAAATTGAATCTAAATGAAAAATTTAAATTGAAACATGAACCAAGCAGAATTCAAAATGAAACTAAAGTCATTTGAAAAGTCAACGACCGCTAGCAAAACTCATCTTTTTGCCACTTTTCGTCCTGAAAAAAAGTATGATCTTATTATTCCATCATCACCATAACCCTTTTTGTTATTCTGCCGCTGTGGTACCTTACGCGTACAACCAGCACCGACCTACAGTCACAGTCACATCCTGTGACTGGAGCTCACATTGTATATAAAGTATGCGCGTTACTCCACTCTACTGAGTTATTGACAGCTAAAAAATGTGC
>JAQFXM010004216.1:0-17774 GCA_034693345.1 Entomobrya multifasciata | reverse complement strand
GGTATAGTTTTTCAATATACCGTATCAATTGAACATATAAGTCGAATTTTGCTTCAACATCAGTGGCCAAATCAAGCCGTGGATATGTTTAAAACTGGTGATTCGAATTGGTTTTCAGTTCGAAGATTTAAGAAAGCACTAACAATGCATAGGCCCTTGATATTTCATTGTGGAAAGCTGTTTGTTATGAACCAAGCAACTAAAACTAGTTATTATAATTATATTTTCTTGTATACATCTAATATATTGCTGCTTTTTAATATGTATTATACTGTTTAGACTTAGTTTATTGTTTACCAGCAGGTTTTAAAGTGTAGGTATCCTACTTGCCATCTACACAGGCATTCCAAATTCAAATCTTCGTTGAAGTACTAAATCGTAAATTTATATTTAAAGATTTATATGAATTCTTTATTTGATTGTTTTTTCGTATTAAAGGCTTTTGACAAATAAAAATCTGATATCTATGTCATTTACAAAACTATTATTTTTATTTAATTAATTTGGATCTGGCATAAATAAATAACTAAACTGATTTAAAAAATTGAGCCACATACAATCAATTAAATGATTTGAGATAACTCTTCCGTTTTTTCAATATACTTCAATGTTTAGTATGATAAAAGGTGTATTAAGTTTTTACCAGTTAACGACGCCAATTAAGTAAGAATTGGGTCCACACTTTTTCGAATGCTCAAACCCATTATTGGAACAAGGTGCCCTAGCATTTAATGTAGAGGTATGGACTTTGTTTGGAACATTTTGCCTTATTTTACACTCATATGCTGGTATTGTATTAAGTAGCATGTAAAAGGATACCAAATTTACTGAATAAAGCCTTCGTAATGACGATGGTCTTCACGATAATTTTAATTTTAAACAATTTCAATATATTAACTAGGCCTACACACGACATAGATTTTATGTTGAGCTGCCTTTACACTATGTCCTCCCAAAACAAATTAGTGCTTTTCTACCAGAATATATTATTCATATCGTAGCCAGAAAAAACTTATCACGAGAAAGCAAATGAGGAAGACTGGTCAAAACAACACGCAAAATTATAACCGAAAGATGTCTTGAGTTGTAGGTAAATGTTATGGATTGTAGACTTGTAGAATGGCGTTAAGTATGGGTAATACTAGTTTTTTAATGGACCAGAGACATAATGCTTATTACAGCTATTCGTCTAAATTGCAGCCAAATTGGGTGGATGTTTCGATAGATAAGGGAATCGAAGTGAATTGAAATTATTAATTGCCTTGATTTAAAAAACTGGCAGTAATTTTAAAAATTGTGACAGCTTAATAGCAAATTCCTTCCTTCTTTCATACAAAAGCAATTTGTTTAAACGAAAACCATTTTTTTGAAGATTTCATAGCCAATACAATGAAAGTTATGTTAATCATCTAGATAAAAACATTAACTTTTCATGCAATTTGTTAGTTAGAAGATAGTTAAGATAGAAGATTTGTTAAAATTCAAATATGTCAGCATCGTATTAAACCAATCCATGATATAAGCCAACGTATAAATTAGCTTGCGTAAATAAGATTGATAATACTGATAATTGTATTAAAGGTAAAAACAAAAAAGACAATTAGCCTCTAAACAAACCATACATGCAAGGGTTTAATTAGTTATTTTCCATTACAACTTAACAAAAACAATTGGAAGTATATAACTAACTCGGAAAATTTTGCAACATACAAGAATTGTAATTTTTCATTATTTCTCGTAGCTTTCTGGCGTTTTGACATTTCAAGCCATTTCAATCTCAAAAAATAATATTAGTTTTAAAATGGGCTTTATAAAACAAATCATTCTCTTGCTTACATTACTATTTCAATGGAAAGTTTATAGTGAGTGCATTAAAACATACGAAGAAATACAAAAAATTTTAATTACAGTTTGGAAGCCAAATTATGCAACTCAAATGATCTTTCAGAACAAACAACTAATGAACTCTTGTCGCATATGGATTCCAAAATTGGAAGAGTTGCATCAAAAATATATTGGAAAGAAGTTCAAACTTCACCAAATCAGGAACATGAGCCAATCTTTATGGACAATATTTTTTCCGTCTTGGAACATTTTTCAAAAGATACTTGTCTCGTCGTAGTAAATGACTTTTTAGGTGTTGATTTCGTACCAACTGATACAATGCCAATTATTCTTAGAAAATTTGAGCTGACAATATTACAAGTAATTTACGTAGAACCACCTCCATGGGTAGAAATGAAGCAGACCACAGAATTAATATGGACACGAAGAGAAATTTTAAAACATATTACTGGGAATTTTACAATAAAAGACGTCAACGTTACAGAATTTAATACATATGATGTTACCCATGATTGTAAATTTTCCAAGTATCTTACTGGACTTAAGCCCTGTGAAGCTAATACTAATTACTGCGTTGCTCTGGAATTTTACAAGTTCACTTTTGTCACAAAACCTTGGCATTGCACTGTCCAAGTCGATTTGTTCATGCCAGATAATTTATTTCAGCTTGGAAAATATACCCAAATATTTCGTAATTCAAACTATGATTACGTTAACTACTTGCCCTATTTAAGGCCAACCATTCACATTATAATAAACTTTAAAACATGTGTGCAGGAATACGATAAATATTCCGTTTTGCTTTGGGTCGTCCGAAAATCTGATAGGTTTTATTCCGACAGTGTTTTGAAAAATTTGGTGAGCGACATTCTAATATTAGGACACGTCACCTGTTACAAAAATAGCATGACAAGCTTTAATTTGTCGTATTGCAATATATCAACGCTAAATGCCATTTTTGCTTGTGCTGAGTGCCTGAACCTTTTTATTGTAAAGCGCTTAGAAATTAGCAGTCTCAACATACAATATATTGAGTTCATTGACCAATTCCAACTGCAGTTATCAGTTCCTGGAAAAATTGGTGCGCATCTTGCAGAAAACACATTTAACATTGATTTTGACTTTGAAAAACGAATAACATTTTATTCAAAGAACAAAAATAGTATTTCAATCCTTAAATATTTACATGGAATATATTCAGATAAGCTAGCTATTCTTCATTTTGTATACATGTCTGTTTGCATTGATGTGATTGAAAATGTAACAGGAAAAATGCTGGATTGCAGTTTGTATAGCGATGTATGCGAATATTTTGGTAGAGAAGGTAAAGTAATAGATCGTCACGATAGTGATTTTAGCTATGTCATTTTTAATATTGAAAACAAATTTGGCCAACTTCATTTTGTGAGTTGTGGGTCAAGAGGTTTAGAACCTATATCGTTTTTCCAAATTTTCTCCGTGTTTGAATTAAATATATGGGTATTGATATTCATTTGCTTGATTGTGTTATCCGTTGCTATCACCCACACAAAAGACATGAACAAGGCCGTTAATCTGTCGAATATATTTTACCTTGCAAAAGTGTTTTTGGAACAAGGTGATCCATTTCCAAATAATGTTACAAATATGCAACTTTAAGATTTTTAATGTGTGGTACAATGCTGGCAGGGTTGGTAATTAGTAATGCGTTTAGAAGTGAAAACGTTTACGAAATTGTAAAGCCCAAACGGTTAATTCCTTACAAAAACATTACTGAGCTTTTTAGTGATAGTTTTAAGGTTTACAGTAGAGTATTGGGATACAATTACGAATTCGGGGCAACATCTTACTATTCTTATATTGGCCAGCACGCTGTAATAAAAAGATTTCCAGATAGCTGGGAACTGTATGCTGTAGATGAAGTTGATCGTTTATTGCAATACTTGCGTCGAAGGTCTCCTAATTTAATCAATATTTTAAATCGTTTACGAATGCATCTTTCAGTGCAAAAATGGCTTAGTGATTAAATTGATCTTTTGAACGTGCTTACCCAAGGTATGATAGTAAACAAGACGAATATAAATATTTTGAAAAACGGTAAAGTTCTGAAGTCAAAGTTAGAAATACATCAAAACCAACTTATTGATAATAGTCTTAATGAATGTAATCTAACAGCTTGGGTCCTACCGTATTATTTGGCGCAGGATATTTCTATAAAACTTAAAAGGTCAGGTAAACATTCCGATGTAGGTACAAGTGCCTATAGTTTTCCAAGGATTTACCTTGTATTGGATGGTTTAGTATCAGTATCCCTACTCAAAAGAATTTCCAGAGTACATCAAACTGGATTACTGGAATGGTGGTCAAATTTCTTAAACAGAACAGATTTTCAAAGAAGGCAAGACAGTGTACCCCCTACAAGACCAAATATGTCAAGGAACGTGCAAACACTTTTTGCTTTGCTTGGTATTGGACTAGCAGTGGCAACTATTTCCGTTATTGTGGAACTAAGTTTTACTATCTATAAGTACTTGAAAATATTGGGTATCATGTTTCCATGTATTGGGTATCATCACGATTGCATAAATTTGTTCCAAAAACAGTAAAATAAGAACTAGTCCGTAATTCCAATTTATAAGTTATATTGAATAAAATTTGAGTAAAGTAAAGTATCGTGCAGTAATTAATGAACAATTCCTAATAAAATCCAAATGCTTCTTGTATAAGTTCGTTTGAGAAGTTATGTATTTTGATTCTGAATTTTTAGAACTCGTCATTTGTTAAGAAAATCGTAATTTTTAAAGCACAACCAAGATCATTAACATAACTGGTAGCAAAGTCTAGTGACAAAAAAACCGCGAGTATAATCATCTAGATATCCACCTTGGTTATTGGTCAACTTTAATACCAGAATTGAAACGACGAAATCCGTAATTCGCTTAATCTGTAGTTCCGTATCATTTCATCTCAAACTATTTGTATTCATAAATTCGATACTTCAAAAACCAACGACGTAGTGTGCCTATTATTGTAAGTACAATAATAAGTAAGCAAATTTATGTATAGGCCTCAAAAATGATTATTAAACATTTCGTTCCGATAAATAATATAACCTAATGAGAAATTCTTTTCGTGCAAAGTATTAATTAGTTATTTGGCAGTAGTAGCAATGTTTTTCGTTATTGAAGAAGTAAAAAGCCATGTCTACATGCAGTTAAGAATTCACAAACCGAGTTTCCAATTTTATTCATTTACTGACGCTTGACAAAATTCTTCAGACTTTTGAATACTTTACAATGTCAACTGGCAATTTCGAAAAACGCTTTTACACCAAGTGTTTAAAGCCAATAATAAATAAATAAACATCAAAATTTATAATGAAAGAAGTCACAATTAGAAATGGAATAAAAATATCAAATACAATATACCTACAATTATATTCTTAAAACTGGTATATTTTTAAGTTTTCATTACAAAGACCTCATAAAAGTTCAAAAACTTATGAGTAAAATAATTATTATTTAAAATCACAATTTTAAGCTGTTCTGGCATATTTTTATGTAAAAAATGGGGAAAAGGTTCACAAAAATTATTATCATGTCAAAGTCGACTTAGTATTATTATGCCCAATTTCGAGTTTCCAGTGCTAAATTGAATTTGTTAGTGAATAACATAAGTGCATAGCGCACCATATCATAGAACAACAGCTTCATGTCGCTCTATTTGAAAGATTTAATACTTCTTAGTAACATATATTTTAGTCAAAATATTTTACATTTTAACTCTAGTGTGTTTGAAGCAGAAGATTTTCAGTTCGTTTTCAAAGCCATTTTCTAACCAAATCTTTTATAGGTACGACATATCATATAATGTGAAGTGAAGTAGTAATATAATATTTCAAGTTTGCTCTCTATCCACTCATTATTATCATAATATTTGAAGGTGAAACAAATAAAATGCAATGCCAATGAAAGGTATCGTAAGCCCAAAATTTACATAGAAAACCTATCCCATCAGTATTCCCTTTATTACCAAAGGCGTTACCCAATTGAAATCTTCGTTATGATAACGGACGGCATTTTAAGTTTCAATGCAAATTAAAAATATTGGATTTTGAAAACAGCTGCATGAAAGTAAAAGCTTTCAGCTAATTAATGACTGTGTATTTGTTGAACATAGCGACCGTCAAACTATTCTTCTTTGTCGTTAAAATGCTTCAGCTTGGTATCTAGGTCGTTGTCAAATTGAAGGTTTCAAACCATTATTTATTTGGATGTTTTCTCAAATTTTGAAACATGTTTATTCGCTATTGTTTCATTGACCTTTTATTAAAACAATGACGGTTGTGAAAATTTCATTGAATTGCGCATTACTTGTCTATTGTATTCAAATATATTCACAGAATATTCACTATTCGATGCAACAGAACATTGACTTTGTTCATTTTCCAAGGCCTGCTAAATTTTACAATTAATTTATCGAGTGACGTGGCACTGATTTCAAGCAGGAGTTTACACTAATTAAAAAGCAGAATATTAGGCGAGATCTCCTTGTTACACATTGAGTTGCAGTATTGACTGTTGTGATCTCGAGAGTTCCTTCGATTAAAGTAATTTAACTTCAAGACAAAGGTATTTGAATAATATTTCGGTGGTTAAAAATTTAAATATTAGAATGTGTTCGCAATAATCATTTAGCAAATCAACTAAATTTGTGCAAAATCTTATTTACAGTTATCGTCCATCCTTAAAATGCAAGCTATTCTGCTTATTGAATTGGTATGTGTCCTTCTTGGAGTGGCTGCTGGGTCTCCTTGGTACCGCAACAGAGATTATGGACAACTGTCGTCCTTCAGGTACTTGTTTCATATTTAAAAAATGAAAAACTTTGGTTGCCCATTTGGATTAAAAACTTTATTTCTATCATATAAGGTCGAGACAGAGCCCATGGTACAGAAGTAATAGAGACATTTCTTTAGAGCGCGCATGTAACAATTGGAACCATAGATTTGAGCAGGAATTTTCGATTTCTGCGTTTGGCGGAAGGACAGAGCATGGATATTTGTGCCACAAGTCTCTCGGTTTAGTTAGAATACTGTCTTGGTGTGATTTTGAAGAGGTTAACCAAGGAACGGTTGAAATACTGAGAGTGTATCCAACATTAGTTGACAGCAGACCTTCATCCTTATCAACTTGTCTGATCCGGGACATCACATTGCGTGGAACAGTATTGCATAGTGGTGAGTGGTGTTTTTTCATGTTGGTCGACGGGGTCTTATCATGCGTTGAAGAGGAGGAACTGCAACCACACTATCAACTTTTAACCGTTTATCCCGTTGAAATCCCTATCCGTGATGGTGTGACTTACATTATATGTTCTACCTCAATGGGCACATACTGTCCGGGACCGACCAAAGTAATTACTACTGTAGAAATCGATGAGGAATTTCGGGGTTTCGACTGTCATGATAGTCCTACTGGTAGTTTATGTACGGGTTAACATTAGTGCCACAAAAAGCACACAAGTGTCCCTTTTATCAATTGTAGTTCTAATCCATATGTGTACATAAAAAACGAACACAAATGTTTGGTAAACAAAATCTGTCATTGAATAACGTATTACTTGAAGCAAAACTATGATTTTAATGGTTTAAAATATGTATGGCATTGGCTGTCCACTATATATTAGGTGTATTAAGGAAAATTGTTATTCGTTTCTACTGAAATACTAAAGCACTACTTACTAAATAAGCGCTGAAACTAGAAATGTAATTCTTAAATTAAATAGAAAGCATGAAAAAACTTTTAAGATTTCCCTTAAAATATATGTAATTATTTCTTTATTTCCTCAAAACAAAGCTATATCGACTCCATGCATTTGTATGGTACTAAGTCACCATCAAATACAAATTCATTCAAATTCAAAATTGTCATCACAAAATTTACTCTGTGGATCAAAAGCATCACTTGTATTGATCATCGCACTACATTTCTCATCGTGTACATTTCCTTTGCCCTTCAAATCTTTCAATTTAGAAATCAAGTCGATAGAGATTTTAACCTTGGACGTATAATATCAACCCAAGGAGCTAGAAATCCATGGGACTTGTACCCATGACCAGCGACCTGTATCCACAATGGAGACCAGTTAATACATCCTGTAATCTTGGTTACAGACATGTAGACGAATTAACATGGTAAAGCCAATACATGCCAAACTACGCTCCCTACTTTGTAATTAAAATGAAATACTAGTGCACGTATTTATGCATTTATATGCATTTAATATTCGCAGAAAACTTTGTTGCTTATACTTTAAATTTTCAATGATTCTTGAAACATGTTTTGATGTTCGAAACAATTTTGTTGTTAGAAAATTGCAGAAATCTGTCAATTACTAAAATAGATTTTGTTACCATTAAAGTATATGAAAAATTGATAGAACCAAAAATAAGTGAACATCAAAAACATGCAGTTTTAATGTCAAACCGTAGCTCAATACAATCATACAGTAACGTTGTGCGTAAATACCTCAATAAAGTCTACAACACGTTAAATTTCTAATTATTCCACTAAATAGTTGAAATAGTAAATTTTTTCGATCGTCAATATAGTTTCGAAAGCCTTGAGCAGTTTTCTAGTTTCTGGATTTAGGATAAACTAATATTAGTCATCAAAATGGACACAGAGACATAAATAAATCCATACTCAATCTATTATATTTTTTAAGTGAGTCAAAGCTCGGTTGCAGTGCATAAATTTACACTTAAATTTTTAAGGAAGAGCGAGTTCAAACTTGACAATAAGATGAATAATGCTTTGCCCATAGTCCACCAGTTAAAGTGTGCGATAGAAAGGTAAGCATTTAAATTCGTTTCGTGTCCCTTAAAAAACTGAAATAACCAGTAAAAATGTAATGGGACAAAATAAACCATCTTTAACAGCGATCATAACGAAGTAGCAGAAAATTACAAGGAACGAGAAGAACAACAATTTTATTTGCTACTTTACTGAAAATTGACAATAACAGATATGCAGTGGAGGATCAGTAGCGTATTTACGCTACCAGCAATAAATAAATTGAGACATAAGGTAGGGTATTTACATTACCTTGAATTAGTAAATTATGCCTGCAAAACTGAAAAAAGGTATTTGCCTATTCCTATCCATTCGACAGAGCCAAAAACCGTCTTCATTTCATTAAAAATATCATTAATATCGATCAATCAAGATTTTTGCCAATAATTGTTAAAGGTTTTTAATTTATAAATTTTGCATAAAAAATTACTAACAGTAGGATTTTTTGAAAGCAGTTTTAAAAAATGTAGTAATTTAAATTTATGATTTTAAAAATTCCTCCTTTCGAAAATCCATGCAAAATTTAAAAAAACCGCATTTTTACCACTAAAATTAAGGTTTTTCTGTTTTATCAACTTAATTTTCAAAAACGCATTTCCAACAAAATTTCCATTTCCTCCAATATTATAGTGCCAAGCACGCCGAAACAGTTTTATTTAAAACATGCTGGATACTACGCACTGAATCGTGTGTTGTTGTGTTTTTCTATTTTATAAACACGATCGTAAAAGGTCTTTTACATATTATGGAATTTATGAATAATTTAAGTTAAGTTACCAGTTTTGCGTATTTTACTAGCATGCCTCTGAGCTTCTCGCCGGATAAAAATACTACACATTTTTCATGCTACACTTTATTCGGCAGTTGTGTTAAACAGTGAAATATTTCAAGTTTCCAATTTTCCTATTCACCAATTATTTTAAAATGTAAACATCGCTTTAAAACTTTAGAAGAATAGATAACTGGTTTCTGTAGTAACTTTACTCGTAGAAGGGACCAATTTTACAATAGGTTGCTACAAACATTGAAATCAGAGCTTAAATAAAAGACCAACTAAAAAATTAAATTTTCCAGCTTACACAAAATTATATTCAATCGCTTATATCATTTTCTTAAAGCCTTAAGTTTCAACAAACATTTATTTATCACGACAGCAATTTCACTTATTAAAATGCAATAAAACGGTTCTGCCTTATACTCTATTTTGGCACTGCATTGCCTTTATATCTATGCTATTCAAATTTTAACTAACAAATATAATAAATGAAGAGTAATAACTACTTTTACAATAATAGTTTAATTGATCTTACTAAATGAAGTAACAACAAGCCGTAAGAATAGCATCTGTTCTATTCGTTACAATAGTTATCAAAAAATTTAGTTTGGTTAGCAAATTATTAAATAATTAACAAGAAAAAATCCAAAATTTAAAAAACGGAAATGAAGTGTTTATTAAGTTTTAGTATTTGAAATTACTTTAATGATTGTCAGTAAAATTAGGAGTTTTGCAAATAAATAACTGGTGGAATGTATTTGTTGCTGAAATTTATTCTATGAATTATTCTACATTTTACAATTTCAAGCATTAGTTTGTAATATTGTAATGTTAGTGATAATGGACCTGAAGTTAAACAATTGAAGCTACATAAATATATCAATTTATCAATACATACATACAAAGTACATCGCTTATAATAATCGAATTTTCCAAAAGGTTGTCTACATATGTTACATTTGTATGTACGCAGCTACCCGGCAATGTTTACCTCTCCAATGTTGCAGGCAACATTGCCAATATTCCTTAATGAAAAAAAAATTATTAATAAAAAATTATCTTACGATCTTTGGTGTTTTGAAATGTGAAGTATAACTTACTGCTTGATGTATTCTCTTATGTCTGCCATTGCTTTAGGCATACACCATTGCTTTGCAAGTTGAAACAAGTAAAACATGTTTTCTTCGCTGCAAACCTTGATAAGTTTATCGTCAAGCAAACGAAGTAAATCATGAAGTTTGTATTTAGCAGCCGCTGCCGCAACTAAAGCCATGTAATCCTTCGAGTCCAAGGGAACTTGCCCAGTATACATCCAGTGCAATACTGCGGACAATGGTTTGGCGCAAACATCAACGATTTTAATTTTTCCGTCATACGTCTCCTTGGATACCTCTTTCATGATCAAATCCTTGAAGACTGGGCTCCGTGCTATCAAAACAACCGTTAAGAAATATTCAATTTATGATTTTTAAAATATTTAGTTAAATAATTTAGTATAATGAGTTTCAACAAACCAGATAAAACAAATCTGTGGGCCGGAACTGTTAAAAAATCTTGAGAAATAAGCTCAACATCTGGCCACATCACTTGCGAAGCATACATTTCTCTAAAATTTAATGACAGCAGCTCTATCCCACGCTCTTGTTTTCGCTGTTCCTCTGGTTTGGACTTGTCCGAAAACATTGTAACGCTGACGCCAAGAATTAGGTCAACGCCGGGAACTACAAAATAATTTTAATATCATAATTTTATTGATTTTTTACGTTTTACACAAGATTAACCTGATATGCAGAAAATTTAAAATTTGTACACTTTTTTGCAAATAAAATTAAAATTGCAAGGGAACCTTTATAACCACCAATGCATGGAAAATTTTCAGTTTACCTGACACGCCATATGGCTGTCCTTGAACTTCCATAGTTGCACCTGAATCGCCATTGACAACAAGAAATTGTTGGCAGACCATTTTACGTTGGAATCTTCCCTTCAAGGTGACAACTTCCGCTAAAAGTATCAATAAATGTGTATTATTCCAAAAATCAAACTTGTTTTATTCATGAACAACTTACCTGATACTTTAGCTTGTCTAGTGGAGAGAGAACGATCGAGTTCATGAATGTCAACGGCGAAAGAAATATTTTCGTTTGCATATGTGGAATCCACTAAAACTACCCATAGTGCATAATGCTTGGCGGTTGTCATTTTCTGACCACCTGCTGTTTTCTGCCGATTTGATACGTCTTGAGCAGCAATGAAAAAGTGCAACGTGCAACTAGGTATATTATCGGTTCCAGTTTTCAAAGAACAGTAAGACTGGCTGTCAGCCAGGTCAAGAACTCCTTTTTTAGCGTAATTTTTCAATTTCCAAACTTCGCGATACGTACCCACTGTTACCCACTAAATGTAAGGTTAGTTTCAATAATAATAGCGAATTAAATCGGGAAATGGTTTATTGTCTTACTTCAGTTGTCGTCACTTTGCAATTCTGATATAAGTGCAATGAGGTGTATTGCTCAGGAATTAAAGGTGAGGCTACTGAATATTGGGTTTCAAAGATCTAAATCATATAAAAATGAATTGTTTGTGATGTTAACTTAGTTAATAAACTAACGTAAACATTTTTAATTTGAACCTGTCCTCTATCCTCTTGGCGTTTTGATTTCATGACGCAAATCTTGTCGGATTTTGCTGATAGTTTTTCACTCTTTTCCTGCTCCGCGTAAAATGTTCCTAGACCAAATCCGTTTGATTTGCTCATTTTAATCTGATTTGAGTTCAATAAAGGAAAATTTAATTGTCAAAATGTGTAAACATTTTTGGTTGTTGAAGCAGATGTGCGGACTTCAAATTAAAGCATATAAAAGAAAAATGTTTAGTCACCCTAGTATGTGAAAATGCTAAACTGCCTTTACATGCAAATATTGTAGACAGCGAGTTTTTAGAGAATATTGGAAATATACTAATAAACCTATTACGTCAACGAAAGAGAAGCTTCAGCACATGGATTACGACATTTTTGTTCGTCTGTCTAAGAGCAAGAGAACTCTAGAACGAGTCGGAAGATTTCATTCAAATATTAGTATATGGGCTACTTTGGTCAGCAGCGATAGGATTTCGTTTTGTTTTCTCTCTACATTTTCAAATCAACAAGTTTAAAGTAGATAATTTTCAATCTGATGCTAAAATACATAATATGGTCACGCATAAAGAAACTAATTTGTATAAATTTACGAATCATGTGGTATTTAGGTCTAAGTTCTCTCGAAAAGTCACAAATCAGGGTCAAATTTTTCACTACTGAACATGTCATTTGAAATCAATTTCTCGTTTTCAGCTACGATTTTCATCACCAACATTAGTTTCAATGTTTCAGTCGAATTGTTATGGTTGCTACAACAGTAAGCCTAATAATTTTGATATTAAAATCAATGAACTTTGAGTCTACAAATACCTTTATCTCCTTATCTTCAAAAAGTAAGCATGCAAGTCAGATTATGAGTCATTTACACAAATAGTGACTAATATTTACTCAACTTCATGAAATTAATGCAAAAATGTTCTCAATGATAACCCCTTTTGAACCTTGTTTTGTTGATGGCTAGTTTTTTGATCTGGCTAAAACTTCACCTTTATTTCTAGTACGAAATGAAGTATAACTGTATATTCGAAAACTCGAATGCGCTGTTGGAATTCGTAATTTGAATAATTCAATTTTGATTTTAATCTTTGACCATAGGGAACTGAAAATCCATGACACTTTGACACATACTCGGTGACCTTTGCCCAAAATTTAGATCGCTTAATACATAATGTAATCTTGGTTACAGACATATAGACGAGCTTACATGATAAAGTCAATATATGCCAAACTTTGCTTCCAAATTAGTACTTACTTTGAAATATAAGTGCACGTATTTATAGGTACATGGACAGAAAATAATAGTTGGTGTTACTTTAAATTTTCTATAATTAGTTCAATTACCTTGTTAAATATTCAACTGATTCGAACCAGATTAAATCGGCAACTTGTGATTTCTTCGAATAATTCTACAGCCGTGAACAAGTTCTAAAAACCAATCCTATATTAGTTTCTTAGCAGCATTTCGTTAATATTTAAAAAAAAGTTTGCTAAATAGTTTATTAATTCTACTGATGCATTAATTGAAAATCTTGTCCAACCTAGAAAACCACAAGAATATATGATTAAATAAAGTTTACTTGTAAAGTATTAGCTTAAACAATCAAATTAGTATATCATACCCAAATAGTTAATTACCATTATATTTGCAATTAACGTTAAAAAATTCACTTAATGATTGATAAATATATATTACAAAAAATTTCGTCAATTTAGTTTCAAAAGCCGGTAATCATACTGCTTCCTTGTTGCTGTAAACTACTGGCACGGATTGTAAATTTTACCATTCAATCAAACCTTCAATTTGTTTTCTGCAAGTTTACAGAAGCAGCACATATTTATGTAACGGAGAAGATAAGATTTGGAATCGTGGTCTAGTTCCTGGATTTAAGATAAGCTAATATTTAGTCATCACAAATACATCAATGAATAAATGAATCCGTACTCAATATTTTATACTTTCGAGTTGAGTCAAAATTCGGTTGCAGTTGTATGAATTTACATAGTCAACATTCGAGCCCTAAATATTTTGAAGGAACGAGTCCAAATGAGTCAACTTGATAAATAAATATTGGCTCAATCCACCAGTTGAAGTTTTTTTGCAGTCACAATGTAAATATTGAAATTCGTTTCTTGTCCTAAATACGACTAAAATGACCGGTAAAAACTTGTTGGGAAAAAATTCACAACTTTTAAAAGTGAGCATAACGAAGTAGCGGAAACGAATAATAGAATGACAAAATTTTATGCCATTTTCACTGAAATTCGCCAGTATCAGATACGGTCACTGTTGGAAAGTGCATTTTAATTAAGTTTAAATTTTCAACTATTACCTTTAACCTTAAAAATCAATAGGGATCTCAACCTTGGCCAAAAAAACGATCTATAAAACAATATTTGAGTAAAATCAGTCCAAATATCTCTTTGGTGCTAACGGACATTTGGACAGTCTGACAAACATGCTAAAGTCAAAAATTCGTATGCTTCACTTGCAGCTGCATAATAACCAGTTAAAGTGAAAGACCTCCAAAAAAAACTAATGCTAATACTGCGTCAGTATATATATTTCAAAATAAAAATTATAAACAGTTGCAATTTTGATAAATTAATTATTTTTATTTTTTCATTAAAAATTGCTATAAACAAGTCAATTAACTATTTTGCTTTACATATAATCAATTATCATCACTACTTGTCCCACTTTCCACTGGAATATATTTATCCTCCAAATCCTGACCCCCAGCCGCACCTCCACCCACCCCCTTCAACTTACAATACCTCTTCACATGATCCTTCATATAATCCTCCCCCGCAAATTTCCTCCCACAATGTGGACATCCCCACTCCTCATTCCCATGATTCAACCTCTCATGCCTCCTCAACCCCTGCTTACTCGCATATCTCTTTTCACACTTATCACACCCCCACCTCATTTCCCCCTTATTCTTTTCCAAAGTATGCCTCTTAATATAACTAGCCAGTGGACTCCTCTCATCACAGTATTTACATTGAAACACCTTATCAGTCTCAGGTGCCCCCCGAGAACCTTGACCTCCACCCCCTCCACTCCCTCCACCATGCATATTTTCTAAATGTTTTTTTAACGTTCCCTCCTCCCAAAAATCCAATCCACATTCCTCACAAACATGTTCCCTTTTCCTTCCCGAAGGGTCCCTCTTTTTCAGGTGCCCTTCCATGTGGATCCTTAACCTAGCCTGGTATTCAAATCCCTTCCCACACTCATCACAAATATGCCTTAAGGGCCTTTTATGTGTATTATTTTCATGAAAGGTTAACAAACTTTGAGATAAAAATTTCATTTGACATTGGGGGCACTCCACAGGGCCCTTATCGATATCCTGAGGATGCACCTTTCGAAGATGGCTGCGATAGGTCTGCATATTTTGGAAGTTTTGGGTGCATTCGGGGCACTTGAGGGTCAGCGAAGGGCCGAATTCTGAGAGAGGGACGGTGGGATGGGAGATGTCAACGTGGGCCCTTAAGTACTTCCAACGGATGGTGGTGAAGGGGCACTTGGGACATGAGTAGTTTTGCTTGAGGATTTCGGGTTTTTGAAGATGTCGACGTCGAAGATGGTAGTCCAGTTCTTGGGGGTCTCGGGCGGGGAATGGACAGTGGGGGCAGTCTAGGGGGCCCTTGGAGGTGGGGTCCCTTTGGTTGTGGAGGGACATGTGAGCGGTGTAGTCTTCGGTATTGGGATAACGGGCATCACAAATGGTGCAGCGTGACCAGTGGAATCGCTTGGCTTTGAGGTGGTCTCGGTATCGGCTGGTGCCGGGGTGATAGAGGCGGGGGCGGCCTAGTTGGCCGTGGCGGGGTGGGGGTTTTGGGGGATGGATGCGGGGGCGGCCTGGGCGTCGACCGGTGGTGGTGGATTTTGGCGGGACTTTGTCTGGTTGATAATCGGAATCACTGGAGTCAACGTCGTCGTTGGAGGCTTCAATGTCATCAAGGATATAGTCCACCTCCATTTGCGGTTGGTAATCGTCGTCGTCGTCATCTAAAACGAAATAGAAAATAGTTAAGTTTAATTTATAATTAAAGTTAATGGGAATACTATAATTATAAATTAATTGTAAGATTTTAAATACCATTTAAAATTGGATCTTCTTTTCCAGAGAAGGGATCAAGGTCAAAGTTCACCTCAACTAAGTTTAATGGATCATTTTTAACGGGAGAGGAAGCTTCAATTTTTACAGAAGTTTTTTCTTCAAATTTTCTACGGGGTCTACCTCTTTTTCTTTTGAAGGTGGTGGCGGTGGTGGTGTCTTGCTGATCTTTTGTGGATTCCACTGATAAGCTATTCTGGTGATAAGCCAGGTTTTCCACTTTGGCATAATTGCTCAGGTCATAGTTAAATTCTTCCGGAATATTACACTCGTCTATTTCTAGTTGCTCCACTTTGGCAAATAATTCTATTTGAAATTAAAAGATAATTAAAATTAATTAAAATTGATAAGCTACTAATTAAAGTAAGATAAGTGATGATGATCAGAACCAATGAATTTTTTACCTGGAAATAAGTATCTTTTAATCTCGCCATCAACTTGACTTTGTAATCTCCTCTGCCCACGTCCTCCATTCCCCTCCTGCTTATCTTTCAAAATTGATCTCCTAATCCCCTCCAAAATCTTCAACTTCTCAGATAACAAGTTAGTCTGCCACTTTAAAATATTCTGATAAGCAGTCCAAGCCCTGCTCACATTTCCCTCTACACACTTGCCACACAAATTAAACCACTTATCTGGATTCCCATCCCCTCCATCATCCTCCTCATCCCCTCCTCCTCTATTTAAAATCCTCTCACACAAATGTTTCGGAACCTCCAAAATCTTTAACAAAATAAACATTTTCTCTAATTGCCTTTCCAACAAAACACAGCCGTTTCCTCCAACAATCCCTCCATCAATTCTACTTGCTTCACTCTTATCATCACTGACACCCTCGCCACATAATAAGCAGTACTTTAATCCTAATTGATCCATTGTCAATTTTTAAATCAAGTAATTAATTTAAAGTTTAAAATCCTAAGAATACAGTGAATACAGTTGATTTTCTACTTCTTCTGGTTTACTTTGCCGATTGTGTGCGTGCATGTCAAAAATACCAAATGTAAACAAACAAGCAAAACAGATGCTTTTTCAACTTGATAGAGTATCCGATCCGATTATGAAAACATAGACTACACGTTCGAAACTCACGAGTTGCAATTCGTTCTCATCTCAATTTTTAAATGGAAAAATTTTATGGGTAGAACTGTAAACTAATTAATTTTTTGTAACTTAACTTAATTGACATTTTATTAAAATAATACTATATATGAAAAAGGTTCAAAAACCTTTAATTAAATTATAGTCGTTTTTAAGATGACTTAATACCCAATTTTGTGTATTTTAATTGTTAAACCGAATTTGCTAAGAGCTAAAAATATGTGTATTTTTTATACGAATTGGAATAATTTTTCAATAATTTTTTTTTTCGTTGTTTTATAACCGTTTAAACAATTTTTTTATTAACAAAATATTTGAAGGGAAACATTTTTTGCGGTTTAAAAAATATTTTACACTGCAATTCCACTGTACTTCAGTCTAGTACCACGTGTCTATATAGACACGTAGCGTGTCTATATAGACACGTAAATCGGTTTTAATTAAATTTT
>JAQFXM010004215.1:0-17784 GCA_034693345.1 Entomobrya multifasciata | reverse complement strand
TGACCATATGATTATATATACCAAGTTTCATTTCAATTGGTCAAGGCGTTTGGACGCTAGAGGACCAACAGACAGACGGACACTCAGACAGACTTTTCATCCCCTTATCATCAAGTATTCTTATAAAGTACCATTCTGGCACTTAATAATGATGGAAATATTAGTGATGTGATGAATGGTTAGAAATAAGTAAGAATGGTGTGGTTTGTCATAAAAACTCTGTTTTGTGGGGACGTCCATTGACTGGACTTTAGTCTGTTTACTGTTCATGTAATCTTAGAAGATAATCATGACATTGGAGCATAGCTTATGGAATACTAAACTTAATAAGTCACCTGTGCATTTTCCTGTAGAATGAAAAATGTTTTATTGTAGTCCCCCCATGTAATATTTTGGACGAATTAGATACAACGGTCACAAAGTGACCGAAAGGACAATCAACATAAAATGACAAAAATGAATTTCAGACATCGTTTTCCAGGACTATGCATACATGTATGAATGAATACACTCGAAGCTTTTTTACTACACCTTTGTACGGTTTTATTAAGGGACAACGTCCCTTTATAATTTTTTGACGATAACCGGGTAAACGTCTGTCGGTCTGTCTGTCTGTCTGTCCGTCTGTCCGTCTGTCCGTCTGTCCGTCTGTCTGTTCGGGCTCTAGCGTCCAAACGCCTCAACCGATTCAAACGAAAATTGGCATACACAATCATGTGGGTCTAAAGACGATACCTATTGATTTTGGGCTAAATCGGTCGACCCGGGTCAAAGTGAGGTCAAAGGTCAAAAATATTTAACATAACACTATGGGCCCAAATTTGGTAGGTAAGTAGCCCTACTATAGAAACATATTTATGCAAAGTTTGAGCTGACTAGACGCAACCCTTTCGTCTCCAGAGGGCGTTAACGGTCAAAACTTTGATAAGGTCTCCTGTCTAAACGGCTTAACCGATTTCAATAATATTTGGCATAATTATATTACTTAGTAGGGTAATTATTATGCAAATATTTTTCGGTCAAAACACTTGACCTTCGGTGATCCGGGTCAAAGTTTACCAAGTTTGCAAACGTAAGCGTTAAACTTGATAACATGAATTAATGCGTCATCTCAAACTATACTACGTCACATAGTTTCAGTTTAATGAGATTGATTATTTTGGCGGTAAAGCGTTTCAAAGTTTGCAACTTTTAAAACTATGTCTGTATTGGCATTTAAGTTGTGTGCTTGCGGTTAGGAAGTGGTAAATAATTAATATCCAGGAAAATCGACACTTTCTTTTACAGGGAAGTGACATGTTGTCCCTTCATTATACCGATTATCGGTTTATTGTGAAATCCCATCTTTTTTATTCTGTAAAAGTGGAGCACAACATACATAAAAAACCAACTTGCACATTGCAATCACTATAAAAATTCAGTAAGAAATTTATTCATTCGCTGTTCCAAATACAAACAGCAATGGTAGCTTCATGATTTTAACATGTACTTAATCATGTACGGTAAACAACTTCACAAAAGTTTTAATATGCTAAAATGCATGTATTCATGCAATGGAAATTTTCATTGATGGCCAAACCCAGATTTTTTTGCTTTTAAAAGCCAAACATAGCCATGGCGTTCACATTTTAACTCTCATTCACAAAGACAAGCCAGAAAATAAAATATTCAAGATTAAATTTCGTATCATTGCTGCTAACGAATGAGCTAACGCTACTTTCTGCTGCTAAAATCTATCTATTTCTTATCATGGAAATCATAACTGAAAAATTGCCCATGTATTCAAATACATCAAAATAAAAATATGTTGGCAATGAAATACATGTACATTATAGAACATTGGAAACTCTGCTCTCTGCACCTTTGTCCGTGGGATTTAATGAAGTGATAACTTAATGACTGGGTGAAAGTAATTTGAAGAAGATTAATGCGAAAATGTTTTGAAATCACGTATTTGCCTTTGGATACTATTAAGTATTAACTGTAGAAAAAGTAATCTCAATGATTTTTAACACATGCTAGGAAAAGGTTAAAATTAAATTTATATTTTCAGAGGTAGCATGTTACGAGCTACATCTCTTCATTTTGTCAACTTAAAATACTACGTCATGCATTAGAAGAAAAATTCTTCCCAGTTAAAAATAGGCCATGGGCCAACATCAACCAAACCAATTATAAATCATTAAATACGTACTAAGCAGTTGTGTAGTATGCAGTAGTTATATTGCATTGCAATGTGATAATTTCTGAAAAGCCTGGAAATGCAAATTCAATATCCAATGTCCTATTCTGTTAATACCATGTACTACTAGATAGATGATGGACTAATATGTTATACTGAAACTGTACTTTGTTCATGGTCCATTTCAAGTACAAGATGAAATGTGAACTCAACTTTAGTCAGTTGACGAAATTAAGAAATTCTCTTTTTCATCAGGTATCATTATAACTATAAAATGAATATTTATTTATTTTGTATAGTGCCTACATACCCATACACCAAAAGACAGAGGCAGACTTGTATTCCTTCAGATAATCTGGTACCTTGTGTACCTAGGCCAGGAACGCTTGTATTGTGCATTGTGCATGAAATAATTTGAATAAATGGCTACTTTTTCAGGGAAACGAGAAGCTTCACTATCGCCACACAATGCATCCCAGTTTCATCCCACTTTTTTAGTCGTCATCAAGATTTCATCCTGACGTCTGCTGAAATCTGTGACAAATATCTAAAAAGACAAAATTTTATTTAAATTTTATTGTTTTTGCCATTGTTGAAAATAATGTACCAAGCCATGGATCCCACCACCAGCACCAACACCACGGAGGAAACTCGACTTTCGCCTATTTTGGATCAAGAAGAAGAAGATGATGACGACTTCAAAACATGTTCTAGCTCAAGCAAAAGTGAAAGAACGAGTTACAGCAATATAACCAATCCCTCGTCTTCATCATCATCTTCAGAGTTATCAGAATATTTTGAAAGTGAAGAGGAAGAAGAGGAGGAAGAGGAGGAGGACTTTAATATCGTTCCGTTAAGTAAGTTGTTAACTTTGCATATATAATACTATTTATTACATGCTATAATTAATTATGCACACACTTTTATTAAATTATTAGCAAGTTTTTCACCTAACCGTAATTGGTTTTTTTAAACAGACCTGCCGACTATGGTAGAAAGGGAAAACCGGAAAAATATCGTGAAAACGTTACAAGGCCAAGCAGACATCATCACAAACTGGTCGCTAACCACCCGCGAGAGTGACGGCAGATCTGTGTGGACGCTTATGGACGGGAAGCCATACACATTCGCATCAAAATTCCATCACAACGTCATCCCCACCAGATCATCTACCTTAGGCGGCGGCTCAAGCAGCAATAGCAGCTTCATATCCTTGTCAAATAACATGAAAATGGGCTCCTCATCCCTATCAAGTCGTTTGGCAGCTTTGGTGGATTTATCAAATGAAATCGATAACGACATTAACGACTTGTCCAGAATTTCGGCATTGTCATCGTCCGCATCAACAAGCTCATCATCATCATCAGCGTCTTCCTCTGCTGCAGCTTCTTTCAATATTTCCAGTGTCACAGATGAGGAAAGCAAGGGGCTGTTGGATGAATCGGCGTCATCAGCAGCGTCAGGGGGAGCAGTTGAGGAGGATACTAGTGGAATAGGATCGTCAATGAAAGAAGATGGACAGAAGAAGGGTGGCGTGTACCCTTGCAAAAAGTGTGATACTTTGCTAGACAACAAGTACTACTGGTATAAGCACATGATTATGGAGCATGGCAGGGAAGATAGGGCAAGAAATGCAGATCTCCTTTTTGACTGTAGATTTTGTGGAAAGCAGTTTGGGCAAAAAAGTAAGATGAACACGTGAATACATATGAATGAATAGTTCAAATACATTGTATATTTTATATATTGATTAAATTAATTGTGAATACTTTTATCATTTTCAGGATCACGAGATGCCCATGTGAAAACCCATGCTTATAGGAACGCCCAGCAGCACCAACAGGAGACATCGGAATCATCGCCATCATCATCATCATCCGCTTTGATGAATCAAGTCACCCCAGTTTAAACGCAAGACTCAGAGAAGCCTTTCTTTGGATACAAATGGTTTCAATTTATTCAGATAAGTAAAAATGATACTCAAATTGTACAATTTTGTAATGTTAAATACTGTATAGATGTTATTACATTTTTCTTTGATTTAATTTATTACATATTTCAATTTATCAGAAACAAAACAAAAAACCCAATTAAATCTGTGACCGTACAAAATGTGTAGTGATGTAAGTTGTAAAAAAATATTTTTCTAACTAAACTTGTCAAGCCGAATTTTCTTCTCTTTTTTTGCCAAAGTTATTAACTGACCTGTGCCCAATCAAGCTTTTTTACTATAAACTTTATGCTTTTTTGGAAATATTTTGTATACAAAATACATCTGTGTAATATATAAAATGTACATAATTGTACGCGCGTAATAAGGAAAAATATTTTCAATTCGCAATTTCGCAAAATGTTATAAAATGTAAAAAATAGAATTGGATGTTACCAATCAGACAATTTTTCAATAATTAATCAGGATTTTTTAAAAAATTCTACTAAATATCGAATTAAACTGTGAATGAATTTAAAATGAAATAATTTAACGTATTGCTAACATTCAATTTTTTTCAGTACTGTATAATAAAACTAATATTGAATATACTTTTTCCAATGACTGACCTTCAATTTCAAATCGTAAAATTGTCAACAAAAAAATTATCAAAAACCTCGTGAATTTCGAACAATTATGTAAATAAAAATGATAATCGTATTTTTTCAAAAGACAATTCCAAATTATGATCCAATTTACCTTATTTAAGTTTACAATCTAATTTACATATAATTTACTTCAAGATAACATTAATATCATCCATTTCAAAACTCCAATTTCCGTCCGTGAACCTTTTGAAAATCAGTTGTTACTGTTGTTTCCGTTATCCACCAAGATAACGTCATCATCATCATCACTTGAGTCTAAAAAATATATAACAAGAATACAAGCATGTAAAATTCATCCAGCTTAGCAGTTAATTTCAATTAAAAAAGTTCATCGCAAAATTACCAGAAGACAGAGCATAATAAGATGGCGTTTTAGAAGAGTCCGAAGAAGACGAGTCCGGGGTTGAAATATTCCTGTAATCAATTGAACTCAAGTCAACGTCATCGTCGTCATCATCATCACTAGACAAATCCATAATCGCGTCATCCTCTGAAATTCAAAAAAAGAAATAATATATTAGCCCAAACCACCAATCCAAACTGAAATACCTCAGAATCGACTAATTGTTATGATTTTCTCCTTACCATCCGCATTCACATCATCATCATCGTCCGATGAAATTTCAATCACGTGATTATCGCCATCATCAGTCCTAACTGCCGAAGTAGAATCTGCAATTAACATACAAACACATTTTACTACAAATCCAGTAAAAAGTGGACATCAAACTTTTTTTTTTGAAAGTTACCCGCAGGTCCGTCATCATCCTCCCTCCGTGGAACACCTACAGTAGCCACAGCACTAGAATGATGAGCGACAGCTGGCTCCAGCAGACTCGCCTGCGCAGTGGAGGTGGATCCACCAAAATCACTTGTTGAATCAGCAGAAGACACGACAATGTCCACCTTCTTCTGCGGCCGTTGGCACCAACGGTAATAATTCCTCAAGTGAGACGACGAAGAAGACGACGACGACGTTGGGGGCTGGGCAGACATTTCCTCGTTATCAGAACTGGATTCCGCGCCGTCAACTACATCAACCACCGCAACCCAATACACAGGAGGAGGTTGCTCACTTGCTCCACCTTCCATTTACCACCACCTTAAATATTTCAACTTTAAAACAAGAAAAAAATTAATATGTATTTTAAGTAGAGTTCAGTAATATTAAATTATTTACGATGTAGCTTTACTCGTAAACTATTAATGTAATAGTCAGTTGTAAATTTTTTAATGAAGGCCAAATATTTAGTGAAAGTTGGGGTTTAAAGGCTATTGTTTTATTACTGTAAAATGATATTGATGATCAAGGCTGTTGAAGAGAGCACAATGGGCTATGTTGAAATTCGTAGAAAAGCAAGCTCTTTTCCTTCTTGTCGTTCCGTTTAGCTATGTATACGGTATATACGTCAAGTCAACTGCTTGTGGACCGTGCCGGGTTGTGGAATGTTGCGTTGCGTTGGCTCTCATTGCATTGCGCATTGTATTCGGGAAAGAATGAGTGACGATTTAATTTGTCAATTTGTTGTCACGTAAACAAAAGGAGTTTTTGTAATTGTCCACGTATCAATTTCCTGTGTTATGTGTTGTAATTAATTTACAAGAAGATACATATTTAGACATGGCGAAATAATTTTTGGCCCCACCTAATTTCAAGGTTAAATTTAACCCCCTTTATGTTTATGGTGGAAGTCAATTGATTAGGTCACAGCTGTTAAGTCTCAGTGCTGTTTTGATCGCAATTATTGCCGTTTTTGAAAGGGTAAGAAACGAAGGTGATAGTCAGCAGTAGATTAATGATAACTTTTTTTAGGAGAAAATGTTAATTAGCAAAACAAATTAACAAGGTGCATGTCAAGTTTTGATGTTTAGTCAGGTCAAGATAGATAAAGTTATACTACAGTTTTTATAAATTAGTGTCGTCCTTAACTTAAGTCCTGTTCGAAAACCCAATGCGGAATGATGAGTAATGAGGAGTAGTAAATAATGATGCAGCATATGGATTAAGAGGTAAAAAGGTAAGAATTATACTACTTTTGCAAATACCACTGACTCTGTTAAGCACTTATGCTTTTGAAAACAAAAAGTTGTAAAGTTAATCTTTGAATTTTGATTCTTGCCATTGCAGTTTGGTAATTGAGGAGTCTTGAGATCACACGTGAAAATGGAGTCGACAAGAACAGATAGGCACTTTGTAAGTGGCTAATTTTTTATTTTAAATAACGACTAAGTCACTGGTGAATCTAACTTTTATTGTGAACCTTTTCCAGATTATGATCAACCGTTTTCAGGTGGAAAACTTAAAATGTTTGTTGAGAAAATACAATAAATCGGAAATTGGAAATGAGAATGTGCTCAGAGAAAGAGTAAACATACTCATTAACGAGCAGGGAGAGGATGAGGGTTTTGATAACTTTATGTGGACTATCTATCACAAAGTGTTGTAAGTTTTAAATCAGAACATGTCGCTTTTTTATATTAAATCAGTCAGTAAAACTAATTCAAAACTTTTAATTTAGGAGGCAAACCTTCAGGTCTTTAACCCTTCCCCCACCTCAGCAGACACAGAAGCCGCTAAAAACTAAATCTAAGACCATTGCATTGCAATTAGAGGCACTCTCGAAAAAGCCAAAATCGTCTGTTGAGGACACCGGGGAACTTATTAAGAAATATTTTGAAGGAGACGAAGCTTGTGAAATAGATGGGGGAAGAGATTCTATCCTTGTGTCACTGTCATGCCCTATCGGAAAAACAAGAATCAACATCCCAGCTCGAGGAAAGAAGTGCCTGCATCTCCAATGCTTTGATGCAGAGACATTCTTGATTGTTGCTGAAAAAACGAAGAAGCCATTCTCTTGCCCCATTTGCGCCATTATTATCAGTCCTGATAGTATAATTGTCGACGGTTATTTTGAACAAATACTACAGGATGTTGAAGAAGCAAATAAAGTTCTAGTTTACCCAGATTACGGCTGGAGTCAGGTATTAGACGAAAAAGTACCAGTCCCGGACGACCGGATGAATGATGATCTCGTTGTTTTAGAAGAAGTAAAAAAGCCTGCAGACCCAACACGAAGGACTGTCAGAGACCCTGTTGTTGAGCCTCCAATAGCTCCTGAAGATATGCTGCAGATTGTTGAGATCAATGATTAAATTGACTGAAGTGGAGGGTTGGGGAGGGATTACATGACTTTGTATGCTGATGCGGTGATAAGTGAAAAAAGTGACTTGTTATTGTGAATGTGAAACTTTGTTTCTTTTTGATACTTTATGGATGTACCAGTGTGCTCCAGATTATTTAAAACTTTTGGCGGGTATGGTGCTAAGCTAAGATGATGCAAAATGAAAAAGACATTCTTGTGTGTAGTGAAGTACATGTGCGTATTGATATCTGACTTACAAAACAACTAAAAAACAGTTTAAAGTTAAGCAGTGAATGTGTAAGCATTTTATTAAAACATTTCCAGATAAACACAAGTGTTTAGTTAATAGTTAAGCTACAAAATGTATAAACTTTTACGGCAACGCCGCATATTTAGTGTTAGTTCAGTGCAACAGTCTTCACAGTTTATATTTTCTTGTAATGATTGCAGATACTTTAGCGGCAGAATTAATAGTCAGTCGGCTCGCAATCATGATAATAGAAGTGAAGACTTGAACAGTGAAGAAGCAGAGATTACGACGAGTGATAGAAATGAGTGTGAACATGTTTCAAAATATGAGTCAAGAGAAAGTTCATCTTGGATGGATAAGCTTGTGTATAGTTCCTACTTGGAAAAGTTTATGCCTCCAAAAGGATACAAGGAAAGACTTAAAGAACGTTTTGAAACGAGAGAAATGCAAAAGCAAGAGTTGGTGGGGAGGACAGCGATAATGCCTCCAGTGTCAATTAAATACTTGTTAAATGATAACCAAGTTGTTCAAGAAGAAGACAGTCAAAGTAAAAGTGCTAGTCAGCAGCAGGAAGATAAAGAAGAAAATAGATCGGTGGTTGTTCAGTTTCCTTATAAGTTCTCTCAAAAAACAGAGTTTATGGCGGATTCTGAATCTAAGTCAAGTGGTGTCATGAATAATCAAACCGGTAATGAAGCTCCAAATCCTGTGAAATTGGAAAGTATGGCTGATAGACTGAGGAAAGGGGAAATTGATCCAGAGTCGGTACTCAACGAGTCTGTAGAGGATTTATTTGATCAGGCGACTGAAATGTGTGTAGCAGATGCAGGGACACCGGATCCTAATGTGCCACCAAGTAGTATTCCATGTGGGGGTTGTGGGGCTTTATTACATTGTCAAGATCATTCTATTCCTGGGTAAGTTATAGTAATAATTCATGATTCATACATTTTTTATTCTGACGAGAAATTATGTACTATTTTTAATATATTTTTTTGCTCCTGCTTGGTAGTTATATGCCCAGTGAGAAATTTAAGCGTGCCAAGAAGGCGGATCTGATGGCCGATGTTTGTTACCGGTGCAGTGTTTTAGAAGCTCATCAAGCCACTTTAAATGTTAATGTCAGTTCTGAAGATTATCCTAGAATTGTGGCGAAGATTAGGGAACAGTTTGCTATGGTTCTCTTGATTGTTGACTTGACTGATTTTCCATGCAGCATTTGGCCAGGAATTTTGGACATAATAGGTACATACATACATATTTATTATAAAGTTTAAATCTATTTAGTTTCTTTTAGAATATTAACTCAGTTTGTGAATAACTTTGTCATGACATTTTTTCTCTTTTAGGGAGTCGTCGTCCAATATTTCTTGTTGGAAATAAAGTGGATTTACTCCCCCAGGATTCCCCAGATTATTTAAGGCGTGTGGAAGACAGTTTAATTAAATGTGCCGTTGATGTAGGAATGCTGGAAGCTAACATAGTTCACACTGCATTAGTCAGTGCTAAGACTGGATATGGGGTGGAAAATCTCATCACTTCAATTTTTAATTTGATTAAAGGCAAAGGTAAAAAGTTCATTCTGCTTAGATAATTCATTTCTTTATATTTAGTCGGAATATTTACGTATATACATAATACATTGTTTCAATTGGACAGGTGACATCTTCATAATGGGATGTACAAATGTAGGGAAATCCTCCTTGTTCAACACTTTTTTGCAGTCTGATTTGTGTAAACCACAAGCCAGTGATTTGGTACAAAGAGCTACAATATCTCAGTGGCCGGGGACTACATTAAATTTGCTGAAGGTATTTAAGTGTGATATCAGCAAAATCATAATGTTATACTGTATAAGGCTTGCCATAAAAAATGTTTGGGTTTCTTTTTAGTTTCCTATGACTATGCCCAGCGGGTGGAGAAATTTTCTTCGCCAAAGACGACTCAATGCTGAAAGACCAGTGCTGATGCAAGAGGAAAAGGAGAGAGAAATTCAACTGAAAATCACGGGTGATGCAGAGCTTTCTGTTCTCCAGGGGCATGTGGGAAAGACGTTTATTAGTCAACAGAAACAAGATGCTATTGATTCTGCGGTTACAGTAAAAGACATTTTTCATGTAAATCCACGAAGTAAGGCGCCACCTCAGTCACATCGACTGGGACAGTGGAATCCTAATGATCCAGCGTTTAGTGGCTTTTGGGTTTATGACACCCCTGGTGCAGTTAACACCAATCAGGTACGTAAATTTAAATTTGGGACACACCAAATAGCAGCCAATGGAACAAGTTTTTTTGAAGTCTTAGTGGAAATATAAATTGTATAGATTCTAGATTTACTGACGCTACCTGAATTAGTCCAGTCACTTCCCAAAGAACTAATCCAGCCCAGATCTTTCTTCATCAAGCCAAATATGAGCTTTTTCATTGGGGGATTGGCTCGATTGGATTTTCTGGAGGGTTTCAAACCAATAAGATACACATTATTTTCTAATAGTTCCTTACCAGTCACTATGAGTCTACTAGATGATGCTGAAGAGGTTTACAAAAAGGTCAGTTCTATTCTTAGTTTAAATGTTAAAATATTTCGAAGAATGGGGTAAAAATAATTGTACATTATTTTTTTGTATTTAGGCTTTTGGAAGTAAAGTATTCGGCGTTCCTTGCGGGAATGATGAGAGACTGTCACAATTCCCTCCTCTTCAAGGTGAAAGTATCGAGTTTGAAGGGACTGGTCATGACTTCAGCTGTGCTGATATTGTGCTATCATCAATAGGTAATATATATATTATGCATATATTAATTATGAACCATGTCAACGCATCTTCATGAGTATTTCTAAGCAAAGTGTATCTATTTATTTAACAGGATGGGTTGCATTGTCAGCAGGCCATAATCAAAAGTTTCGCCTTGCAGTCCATACACCTGGTGGAAAGGGAATATTTGTAAGACGTCCAGCATTGCTTCCTTACGCAGTCAATTGGAAAGGAAAGCGTATCAGAGGCACGTACTCGTACATGTCTCATAAACTATACTGTGGCCCTAAAAAGTCCACACAATATCGTCCGCGATATTAGTTGTTTAAGGTTATGATTAAATATTTTAAATTAGTATCAGTTAAGTCGGAATAATATATTATTATAATTTTACAAATTGTTATGTTCATTTTACTGTTATATAATTATAATTTTAGCTCCTTCAGTAGCAATTTTTGAATGAGCTCATATTGTCTAACAATTATAGTAGGTTTTAGCGCTTGAAAATGGTAATTACTACTAATTTAGAAATAAGAAGTGTTGTATTTTAAGATTAAATGAATGAGCAAGTCGAATGTTTAGATTAGACTTAATTTTACAGATGCGCAACGCGCACTTTGAACTTACGACTGTCTGCTTAGCAGTCACATTGGGACAGAATATGCAGTTATGAAGTCTCATTCATTACTTTTATTACACAAAGTTTTGTATTTATGAAGTCCAATGCCCTTTGGAATAATTATGTCGATCAAGAAGGAACAGTTATAATAACGATTCTCTTGTGTAGTTAATCTTTAGTCTGCATAGTTTAAGTTTTAAGTGTGTACATATATTATCATCTTAAATTATAGTATTAGATTAGGCATGTGATCGTGTAATTATAAATGTCAATTAATGAAAATATATATTATGCAGAGTATATTTATAAGTTATCTTGTATTAAGCGGTTTCATGAATAAACTTTATTGATAAAATTATCCCTGTGGGTGACATCAACTGATGCAAAGTTGTCTAAATACATCATAACCATTTATGTAAGTCTTTCTCATCCAGTTTTTATATCTTTGTTCGTCTTAATAAAAAAACATGTTCTGTTGAATTGAGTAAGCTAAAGTTCATTGAGAAGTCATTAAGAACGATTGATAGCATAGCAAAACATTAGTGGAATTATTTCGACAGACATTTTCCAGTTTTATGGCTGTAGAAGCATCGTATCATATCTAGCTGAACAAATTACCAATATTGATAAGTGTCATTTTGACATTGCTTTTCTTAGTAAAAACCAAAAACCGATTCACTCATCAAATATGATGAGAGGCAGCCGAAGTTTATGTTTATAGCATGCATGATGTTAGACTATAGGATCTAAAGTTCCATGTCTCTATAAGCATAGCAACGTATGGAAATGGGAAGTCGATAAAGCAACAGTGTAATAATTTATATCGTTATCAATGTCTGTCACACCATGCACCACCACATAATATTTTGAAGGATATTCTTTTCAACACGCACGCAACCGATTTCATTATGACGTTGACGATGTTTCAGTGCATTGAAAGTAGAAAGCATTTTCATGAATTTACCTATTTGTCCGTGCGTACATGCTAAAATTACATGCTAAAATTACATGCAAAGCTAAGCAATAGTTAAAAACAGCAACTGGAAATGAAAGCACGTTAAAAATTATAAATTCGAAGCATTATCGTTTTAATGAATTTAATTCGTTTACTAGCGTTCATACTAACTATGCACTTTATAAAAGCAACTTGTACTTTGCTGTATTCCGTTTGAACTTTGAAGAGAGATCTATTCATTTATTCATCAACTTAACGGGTCAGTGCTGTCAAAGACATCAACTTAGACGCTGCTTCATTCGTAATTTTGGGAGCGTGGAGTTAAGTTGTGTTGAAGTGAAACAGTCAAAGTTTAAAATACCTTTTGTTCAATAAAAGCTTGATATTGGCATTTCGATTTTTTTGTCATTATGAGTGGGTCAGTGGAAGTTTTAAAAAACGTGGAGGAATCTATTGTTCATCCAGACGTATCTGTAGAAATGGAAAACGAGACAATTGGGAAGAATATGATGAACGGTGAACCAAAAAACGGTCCCAAAAAACCAGTTGAGGGATTTGATGGTGTTCAAGATACGGATGCCAAAGAATATCTGAACAATTACCAAGCGCATAAAACAGGGATAAGTCATCAAGAAATGGTGGATGTTTATAGCAACTGGGCTTCCAATTATGACCAGGTATTGATTGAATTAAATGAATTAAACGTTTAATTGTATTCAAAAAGAAAGGGTATCAATATCAACTTATGACTTAAACAATCAATTTACCACAAATTGTATTTTATTGAAGGATTTATGCCCTGGCCGCTACAACGGGCCTGAAATAGCAGCCACAGAGATCGCTGGTTATTATCCAGATCGAATTCGTGAAAGCGTTAGAATTCTCGACGTAGCTGCAGGTACTGGAAGAGTTGGGGAGGAGCTTTTCAAAGTCGGTTTCAGGTAGATTAAATACTTATTTTTAAAATATTGAATGCTTATTACCGTGTTAAAGTTAGATTTAACACTTTTGAAATCATTGTTTTAAAGAAATTTGGACGCCCTAGAGCCGTCGGAGGGAATGCTGAAAAAGTTAAAGGAAAGAAATATCTACACCGTAGATTATCAATGTTTTATTGGAGTGCAAACTAGTACTAGCATTAACAGTAGTAATATTGAAAGCGGTTCGTTATGATTACTCCAATTTTAAAAAAATATTAATCCATTACAGACCAAATTTTGAGAAGATTTTGGAAAATAAATGTTCACATTTTTAATTTGCAGACATTTATGATTGTCTTGTTGTCGCTGGGGGAATGGGAGAAGGGCACATCCCAGTGAATGCTTTGGATGAAATGATTCGTGTTGTCAAGCCAGGTATAAATTTCTTTGTTTGATGTCTGATCTATGTACGTATGCATGTTGTTAAATTAAATCATCAAACTAATGCAAAAATGATTTTGCCAAAAGGTGGAACAATATTCATTGTCATGCGAGAAGAGTATCTTACTTATGTTCGAGAATACGTTAATCGACTGGAGCCTTACATGGATACTCTTCAACAGCAAGGGCTATGGAAACGGGTAAATTTGATTTTACTTCAATACTTAAATTGCTAATAATGCAACCATTACATTTCATACAACGCTATTTCATTTTTTGCTATTTTTCAGATTGCTAGGAAAGTGGTTGCCAATTACTCTTTTAACAAAAACGGGATTGTGTTCAGCTATCAAGTTCTTTCTAAAAGTAGTTAAAAAAGGATTTAACTTATGACACTTTTATTTCATTCTTAAACTAAAATTCGATTTTTATAAACATTGATTTTAGTATGGTTATATAACATACATTTTCTGTAACGTTTTATTGAGTTAGATTAGAACAGATTAGTATATGGACATTGATACCTTGGCATCTTAAACAATTGAGATATTTTTGGTTACATTAAAACTAATAAATATGTACAAAATTAAAGGTAGACATAAAATTGAAATAAAATTACATTTTAAATTTGTATAAAAATATATTATAATAAATATTTGTTTGTTTTTACAATAAAACAATAAATAAGGTTAATTGAAAATTGCACACTTAATATCCATTCATTAAATGAGATACTTAACAAACAGATACACTATCGAATTTCTTACACACGGCAGGACTGATTGACTAGTTAAAACTTAAGATTGATTGATAATATGATTGATGGACTAGTGGAAATTCTCTACTGAAAAAAACTGAACGAAGTAATGCAAAGCATTACGTATATATGAATTCTTAACTATTATGCCATGACAACCTCATCTTCATCCATAATCAAATATGGCGAAAACGTAGCATCTATGAAGTATGGCGTAGTAAAGGGTTTTTCCCATCCCAACCTGGCTATTCTAGGCTCAATGTATTCCTTAAGACATACCACAACTTGCTCTAATGAATATGAAGTTACCGTCTGCAAAGTCGGTGTCCAAAAGTTGAGATCGTGTTCGCGACGAGAAGCTAAAACAATGGCGGCTGCAATAAGTGACGGAGAAAACTTATTGGTTGGCGCTGCAATGAAAAATAAATAACTCGGATGAAACCAAAAGTTTTCTTTTTTGCACAAGGTGTAACTTTTAAATTTTCAAACATTTATTATTAGTAGTTTTAGTTTGCATACCTAGTCGAGTAATTTCCTGCAGTATCAAGAATGCTGTCTCGTTCATCGCAATTAGAGTTCCCAAACCTTGTACACGTTGGGATGGCGCAAGTGTGGCTTTTATACCTTGTATGTTCAATTCATCTCCTGCGAAGTTGGCATTGGGAAATGAGAAATCATTGTTATTATTATTAGGATCTTCAAGTGCAGCATGACGTCCGTCAACAACATACAGTAGAAACACTTCCAAAAAGTTAACTTCCGTTGGAACCAAAATATCAAAATCAAATGCTTGTAAAACATATTGCTCCAGTTCTGCAAGACCCCGTACTTTGGACCCGTCGTTGACTGGATCATTCAAGTAGTGGATCATCTTCTTGTACTTTGGAACTCGGATATCAGATTCCAATAATTTTCCTGTGGAAACCAATCAAAAATATATGAAATACTCAAAGTCAATGCAATGTCTTTACCCATACAATACTTGTATTACAAAACCATATACCTGACAAAACAATGCAGATCAGCGCGATGGTCATTAGTTGCGACTCAGTGATATCGTGCTGATCCATAAAACGATCTAGCAAATAAATTGCCTGGTATGTCGTTTCGGAAGTTAGCGGTTGAAGTGCACTAGTCCGCATCATAAAATCGACCAGAATTCTTCTGTACTTGATCTATTTTCGCAAATCATTAAACAAAAATGCTTTACATATTTTTTAAATGTAAATTAAAACGATTTTTTTGCACATGGTACTCATATGTAAGCAAATTAATTGCGCTATTTTGTCACCTGAGGAGATTCTCCTTTCCATTTGACCCGTTTAGATTCACGTTCCCGTAAAAAGATGATAAATTCTTGGATTAACTTAACATCTGAAACTTCAAATGCTTTGTTTTTATCATCACAACCAAACGTCATGGCCACTTCTTTAAGACGACGTAACGCCTCCCTAGTTTCTACATCGGAGTAACAAAGGGTCATCGTGGACACCAAAATGATACAAATTAGACAAGACTTTTAAGCTAAATTGGTTTACCAGTTAAACCCACGTAAAAAAACATAAAAAATAATTGACTTTTAAAGACAAATTAAATGCTACAAAGATGATTGAATGATTGTTACAGGTAAAAATATATATTTTTAATGAAGGAACATGAGAAAAATGACAACAGATACAAATCACAAAGAAAGAAAACAAATTAACGTTGCATATATCGTCAAAACAGAATGCATTGATTTTTTTCATTTTGTCGTTGTTCATAAATTTCATAATTTACACATTTTTGCATTACATTTTAAAAATGACAAAAAGGTTCTATTGAAACTGAAAACCAAAAACAGAAAAAAATATAAAAATTGGAGATGCATGAAATGCAAATATGAAAATTCACTGCAGCCAGCATAGCAGCCAGCAGTCCTCCTCAGTGGAGTCGAGTCGAAAAGCAACTCGAGACATATTTGTATTCCTTTGTTGACCGTTTCATTGACAATTACTTGGCATCAATGTTATGGCACGGCAAAACAAAAAAAGCAAAAAAGTGAAAGACAAGTGCAAGTGAGACCGGTTAGCTCAGCTCGCCTACTCCAACTCCACTGCAATGAGAGTGGACTATAAAGTCAATGAAACATTTTTGACATTTTGCAAAGCAAATCTTAATATCTACCAAAACCTTTCTACTGGCTTTGTTCATTTGTTCATGTGTTGAGCAAACTTGGTTTGGTTTCTGTTGGATGACCATATAAGGAGAAAATTTCATGGATTGGATTTTCCACAGTGTTGGCTTACTGCTTGCTTGCCGGTCTGGTTGGATTAGGTATATGGACTTCTGCGCTTCTTTGATCTCTTAAACGAACTGAAATACAATATTATGGTATACATTATACATATATGGCATTATGACATGACATACCGGCTTTGTATGGATGATGGAATGGAGCTTTGTTGCTGCAGTAATAATAATATTGTGGTAAAGAGAGCAAAACCAGTGTTTTTTGTCTTAATAAAAGAAAAAATATATACGCGTTAAAATGATAGTGACATGTGACATAAATTAGAGAATAATTAAATGTTTAAAGGACAAAACACATCAATTTTGAATCCATGGATGAGCTAAAAAATATTGTCGTGTAGACATTTCCATGATTTAAATAAATTGATTTCAATGTTTTTTTGGCAGTGGGCGAAAGTACATCATCTAACTATGACTATTTATGAATTACCACTCATCATTTGACTAAACGCCATAAACTAATATCTGTTTTTACGCGGTTTTAATATTTGATTTCACACTGATGATGAGTATCGTAGGAGTGAGTGATGACATCAATTATTGAGATAAACTCGACTTTTATAATTCGCTGATCTGATTCACCCCATTTTACGTAAATAGATTACAGATTCTTTTTACTTGTCATCATTATATTATAGAAATGCAATACATAAAGCTATCATTCTTTGTGGTGCGGTGTTGTTGCTAGTTGCTATTAGTACGGAGTCACGGAGATAAATATACATTCATAATATCTGCAATCTACATCCTTTATATGACATAAAGAAAGGATAAACATGACATTTCCGCAAATCGAACGTTGAAACATTTTTGGATTTTGCGTGCTGCTACGGTGTGAGCATGGCTGAGTTTAAGGTCTTTGCGAACAAAATCT
>JAQFXM010004214.1:0-17785 GCA_034693345.1 Entomobrya multifasciata | reverse complement strand
CAACTTATGGCAATTTCTAAAAATATTCGCTTTGTCTTTGGCCGTTTTTAAAGTAAAAATTCCGATGAAATGTCCCCATTGTGTCTTTTTGACATTTCCATGTTCAATTTGAGGATGTACATTTAGGTTATTCGCACAAAAATCTTCAAACCATTTAATGTCAGAGGCGTTTTCATTAGCCTTTTTCACACAGTGGACCACATATTTCTGCAATATGGTATATTTCTGCATTTTCTTTTCGATTCCGATTCTTTTATTTCCGAACTTTTCTTTTTAATTGTTTCTATTTCACTGTCGATATCGTTCAACTTTATTTCCTAATCTCGTACAGTGTTGAACAATTGGTCAACTTTGAATTTTATTTAACATAATTCGTTTTTCAATGATGCAATTTCAGAAGTATTCACTTTATTAATTTCAGTTAAACCTTTTAAAATCTCCGTATTTATAGTCTCTTTCACAAAATCCCAAACTGTTTGGATAGAATCCTTTAATTCTGTCTCTAATCTCGCCATACGTTGGAAATCTCGTAATCTGCTTTGACTACCCATTGCACTTTCTTTACTTCAAGCCGTACGACAACCAGTTTGCACGTCTGCTATCGACCACAGCTACAATCGAACTCCGATTGTATATTTGGCGTTGTATCCGGTTGGCGTATTTGTAATGTTTCATCGTCATCATTATTATTCAATGCATTTTTTTGCACCTCTTCATGTTTTTATTGCAGAAAAGATCTGTTTGCAATTTCCATTAATCAAAAACCATTATTCTATTACTATTAATAAGCTTTAATGCGATCTCTCGAACGTTTTCTTGAAGAAGGAGTGAACTGTCCTCATCAATGAAATTTCATAGAGTCATTGGTGGAATATGATCACTTTCAATTACACCGTTCAATCCAGCAGAAGCCACCAAAAACACTGATTCGTATGTTACGGCAAGGCCAAATCGATCTGGATCTCGTGGAATAATTAATTCAACCTGACAGAGACGCTGATCGCGATGAGGCAACATACCTAGGGTCATTAGCTGCGTTATCATTACCTGATGAAGAAGACTGAGAGATCGAAGCTAACAGCGTTGCTATTTGAAATGCCAATGTAAAATACAGATGAAAGTAATACATATTGTTGTTTATGAAAATAGTGTGGAACGAAGATCGTGAAATTTTAAACCATCAAAAGATCATACAGCGTTTCGTCATATAAATCTTGTCTTCATTTCTCGTTGTATCCTAAGACCTAAAATGTTTTATCACGAAAAAAAGTACTGGGTCAATAGATTTCTTCTTCACTGTTTAAACAAATAAGACGGTTCAATAATGATACTTGTTAGCAACAAAACAAATTCTTTCCAGATCGTATTTGTAATTCTGCATTAGGACAAGTTTTTTGTCTTCAATTTATTCCGATTACGTTGTTGGCGAGCTAGTCAACGTTTCTGCGAAATGATGACGCATATTTTTAGCTTGTAACAAAACTTAATCTTGATGAATAGTCACTGAAAGTCATAATGAAGCACAAGGTTATCACTGCATCATTTTTCGTGCAACCATTTTATCAAATTTTATCAATTTTATCTTTAAATGCACTGAAGTGAACAAATTCACTCAAAGAGAACTCTTTAATTTATAAATGTTATATGTTACATCCTGGAATAATCGTAATTGAAGTTATGGGTTATGTAAGGCAATCTGGTTGAAAAAGCATACTCATCAAAAGATATTTTTTAATGAAAAAAACGTTTGAATATATGTATGAGTTACTCAAGTACTTGGGCAAAGTTATTGAAATATTTTTGCTCAAACGTTAGTACTGGATTTATAATATTACATGGCAAAAAATATTAACATTTGTTATACTTTGAGAGAAACAAACAACAATAAATCATTTAATCATGGACAAGGAAAAACTTGAGTGCATTTCCATTCATCCCTGCCCAGTATGCATGAATCTGCATTTGATTATAGCGTCTGAACATTCATGTACTTTGCATATATCAGAATGATTCTCCATGAAATGAGTTAACTTGGTGAAAATATTGTGGTTTACCTTGAACTCGTTCACAATTAGATATTAGCTCATCGTCAACTATGTTTTGTTGATTTGCTATATCTTTTTGGTCATGACTGCATGCTCTGTAGGTGCATCAAAAAATGTTGTAATGCCACTATTGCGGTCCTTTCTTGGAAAGTGAAGTTCATAGAGAATTAAAAAAAAAATTAGTGTACGATGTCTGTTATTTAAAAAATCATTTAATGTGACAACGCTTTTGAAAAATCTTTAATTTTTTTCAAAAAACATGCAAACTAAAAAAGTGATTGGACATATTTTATTTTAATTAATTTGAAACTAGTGATGATGTGATTGTATGACTTTCACTGACGACTTTGGTAAAACGCATTTTTTGGTAAAAAACTTATCGCCTGTAATATAATTTGGAAATAAACTTATTAAATGGTGAACATATGTTATTCGTATGCTCCAAAGAAGAAAAACTTCCCAAACATTTTTTTCCTTTCAGTTAAAAATGGTAAAAGTAATAATTAATATTTTTCAGCATAAAATTCAAATGTTTTATTTGTGACCATACACTTGCAATATAATGAATTAGAAATCATGCTTAATTATGTATGTGCAATGCATTAGATGAGAATATGGGGTGAATTTTGACGGAAAATTTGTAAAGAAGAATATATAAAGAGAAGCCCTTTGGCTAAATTACGTTTTTTATGACAACGTTTAAAAAAATTAAAAAAAATGTTTGACGACAAGAGTATTTAAGGAAGCAGTAAGAATTTTCGGTATAATGTTGAATTCTAAAGGAAGTTTACGAAAGATGGATTTCCAATGTTGACGTAGTTTGTATGAGCTGAAATTGTGAGTAGAGATTTATGAGAGGGCTACTCTAGTTGATTCAGCTTCGCTAATTTTCATGTACGTTAAATTTCTGGAATGAAAACAATTCTTTATCTGATAACATTTGAGTTCATCCCAATAAATCTCTGCTTTAACCATTAATGTTCGAATGGTTAAAGTTTACCGATTTTTTTTGAACTGGGAAGTCATCAAAAAGCACAGAATCTCAACGATTTTCTTTTACCACAATGATAATAATTATATAAAACTCAATTTGTAAAAAATTATGCATGTTTTTCATATCTTAATTTTTTACGATAGTGTTTATAAATATTGTTATTTTAAAAAAATGTAAAAAAGTGACAATATTGTTTCACAAATCTGTTTTAGCCTTTATGTTTTCGTGCTTGCAATTTAAAAAATTAAAACAAGTTGTTCGGTAATGAATTTACATTACTGATTACACATAAACACAAATGAACTAGTTTTTTAAAAAACCATCACTAAAATTTATTAAACAATTATTTAAAATAAAAAATAAAATGTTTAGTTGATTAGTGTTTTATTTTACAAATATTTAATCTAGTAATTTTCCCCTGCACATGCATGAAACCAATAAAATGATTTGTTGCTCTCAAAATATTTCTTTTGTGCTTGTTGATTATTGAATTTGAGGATTATTTATACCGTTTGCCATTTTCCAGATTGAAATATCTACCACGAGTTATAATTCATGTTTATCAATCTCCTTCCTATTCAATTTGATTACCAACCCTTCTACCACTTTGGTTCGTTTGTCTGAAATGGCGAAGCATAAATTAATTAAGTTAAAAATGATTGTAAAGTCATTGTACTTGTCTCAATGAATGAGCTTCATTTTACAATTTCAAGTTTATTTGAACAAACATGAGTAGCTATTCATGTACATATATGAGACGTGTAACAGGTTCCACTGTATATTATTATGCACTTGCCATTTAAAAAATGTAAGCCAAACAAATTGCTTTAAACAAGTGTACGTGGTAAGATTTGTTAGTACTTTTCCAGCTCATTTTCTCGTTTGTCGATTCCAAGTAGAGAAGATAAATACTGGATACGACTGAGACGAGATTGACCCATGACTCATGTTTTCCAGCTAAAGTTGGTCAATTTCCAAGTAAAAATAGCACGTGAGCTGACACCAAAGATGTTTGGTTCATTCAGCAAGCTTTAGTTTACATGTAGTTTTAATAAAACCCTTGTTCTGTACAGTTCTGTAATGATATACGTTAATTTCGTTTTTAGACCAATTTCGTTTTAATTTCAAGTGACCAAACATTTTATTAAAATAATGATTTTTTGTAAGAATTAAATCAGTTAAAATACTTAGGGCATTACTAAATTGGGAGTATTGAAATTCAAGTAGAATTAAAATCATCATGCGCTTATTCTTGTTTCTTGTGTTTGTGATATTCCAACAATTTGTCACATTTGCAACAAATTTTACGGCTGAAGGTTACTTTAGAAATAGGGTACCGGGTACCTCTCGTTACGTATACAGTTCAGACGGTGAAACAGAAAGCAGTAGAGTCGATAAAAAAACAAAATTAGAATTGGAACAGAGTCAAGTTGACAGTCGTCTGGGCCATGGAGCACCCTACTTGGCAAATGGACTTCATTGTTCGTACGAAAATCAAATTGAAAGTGACCACATTCCTCCAAAAAACCTTTGGAACTTTGTTGATCCAGAAACGTTGGAAAAATTTCCTGATAAATTAAAAGAGGCACATAAGGAAATAAAAAAATACCAAAATGAAAACAAAGAAAATAAGAAACTGAAAAACGAAATTCCGAATCCAATTTCAGGAGCAATGGGGACGTTAAGTGTTCCATATGAAATGCATAGGGCATTTCCAACAACTTCGGGTTATAGCGATGAGATAAATGACCTAAAAACACAAAATTCGGAAAAAGCCAAAGAACTCTTTGACAAAAAAACAGCTGAATGGAAAAAGCTTCTTGATGTCCAAATTGAAAATGGGTAAATGCTGCTATTTTTCAGATATGGTTTATAAAAAGATAAATTTAAAGTAGTACGTTTCAAACTTGTTAGTCTCGTCTATTTACTTAGTGCAGTAAAAAAAACTGTTGCCATGTAGAGTCCTCATCAATTTTTTCTTTAACCACAAGCTACCTTTCTATACTTTTCAAATTGATTTTCATTTCCAAGTGCAATAACAACATTATTTTATCAAACTAAATGTTTCGCATTTTTCAGTTCCGAATTTACGATTTTCTTTGTGTTACAAATGAAATTTTTAGATGTCACGGAATTTTTAATTTGGTGATGTACTTCAGCAACAAAAATAATATAATTTTTAAATATTAAAATGCTATTATGTTTCATGTAGGAATTTGGCCCGTCCCAAAGATATTAACAACAACATTGTTCCGCCAGAGGATTATCATAAACTAGCGTGGGAGCAAAATTTTGAAAAAGTTTCTGATGGCGCTCAGCTAGTAAACAAAATACCGATAAATTCTGAGTTTAGAACACTATATCTAGCTTCACGTGATAAGTTTTTAACGGAAGCCATTTATTACATAAAAACGCCAGAATGTGATGGATTAAGTAAACTGATTGATTTACATATACAGGAATACAAGGTCCGCCTGGGCACGGATTTTGACAAATATGCATTAGGATTTACTCAACTTCTCACCGCTAACTTAAATTTTGGATGGATAGACGACGATGCTTTTAATTCGCTCACAGAAAATTACCGGCTACCAAATACTGATGAGAAGATAAAAATTGAATTAGATGGCAAAGGTAAAGATTGGCTGAATATTGCTGTTAATATTGAGGAAAAAGTTTCAACGAGTGACAACAAATTTGTTGGAAATAGCAAAAAGAAATGTGCTGAATGCAAAAGTAGCCTACCTAACTTTGCGTGTGACTCAAAACGATCGAAACGAAGTATAAATGGTGGCAGCTGCATATTTCATATTCAAGAAAGTGAAAGTGAAAATAAACAGAAAAATCAGAATGGTCCAGAGGAAGCTGAAAATAAGCAGAAAAATTCAAACGTTCCTGAAGAAGATGAAAATAAGCAAAAAAATCCGAATAATCCAGAGGATGCTGAAAATAAGCCGAAAAACTCAAATGTTCCAGAAGAAGATCAAAATAAGCTGAAAAATCCAAATGGTCCAGAAGACGCAGAAAATAAGCACAAAAATACAAATGTTCCGGATGAAGTCGAAAATAAGCAGAAAAATGTAAATGTTCCAAAAGAAAACGATAAGAGACATCAAAATTCAAATGATGTTGAAGAAAACGATAAACTATCAAAAAAACAGAAAGGTATATCAGAGGACTCGGACATTTTTTCTAAATCTAATCACGATTTTCCCGATAACAAAAGGATTTCTTCAATCGAAAGCAAAAATTTAAACAGCCTTGTATTAAGTACAGACGACATGGAACTGAAAAAATCACTATTGCAATTTGCATCCCAAAACCCTGAAAAACTAACCGGTTCTCCTGAGGACATTGCTAAAACTAAAGCTTTAGTTGATCTAGACCAATTAGACTCGAAAGCAGAACAAAATAAATTAGCTAAAAGTTTAGTTGGTTCTTCAGACGATACTTCAAAACTAAAAGACTTAAGTAGCTACAAAAAAATTAAAGTGAGTCCATCAAAATTTTCACAAGTCGCTGACAAATATATTTCTAAAAGTGACAAGGTACAGGGTAAATATGGCAAATTCATGTTGGCTAAAGGAGTAGTTACGGCTTTACGACACGGAGAATACACAAGTTTGATTATGATTGGAGGACGGATCGGATTAGAATATCCTTTAAAACTTGCAACAGATATTGGAAAACGAGGACTCATAAAAGCTGTAACAACCGCAGCTAAAATTAAATCCCACTTGCTCGCAAACTGTGCCGGTCCAGTTGGTGCCATCGCAGACATTGCTATAAATGGTTGGAGTATACATAAATCGGTTGAAATTTTAAGCAACTCGTCATTCACAAAACGTGAACAAAACGAAGCAATAGCGGATATCATAGCAGACTCTATAGACATTTTTGTAACTGTAACAGCAGTAGTACTTTCATTAGCCTTTCCTCCACTGGCTCCAGTGTTTGCTGCCGTTTCCTTTTTAATAAACTTCATTTCAACTGTGGCTGTGGCGGGGTACAAATTTCACAATCATATGACGCATATTAATCAGCAAATTCCGTTACTTGATTATGAAAAGGCGATAGAATATGGAAGATGGTGGGTTCCAACTGTAAGGATAAGTGACTACATTCAAGATCTGATTGATACAAAAAATGCCAACAATATTCAAGTCAATATGACAGTTGAGTTTCTTATCAAGAATGACAACTACATTGGTAAAATTTCTTCTTCAAGAAAACTGGAAGGGGTATTACCACTATGTGAAATAGTAAGAAAAACGTGTTTTCCGGTGGTATCCTGGGGTCATTATACAATTGATCGTAAACTTTGCGACGGGATTAATGGTTCTTGCAGCGGAGAGCACTCAAAGTTTAGTTGTTTATCTGATACACAGCTTGAAACCTGTGGTTTGACCGAACATAGGGTTGCCTTGTATTGCGAATGTAAACCAGGATCCCGACCCAATTGGGGCTTCGAAATATTAGATAGTGAAGTTGATTTTAGCCGAACACAGAATGTATACCTGCAAAGGTCTGCCCCAGATAATGAAGTTCCACCTGATTTTATGTACAAATGCAAACCATCATCACTTGAGTTTGAGGGAGATAAAATCTCAAATCGTACGAAAGTTAATAGTTATTTGTGTAAAGGTGCGATTGGAATAACAAGAAAAATTCAGAGTGGAAATTTTATGCTATACGACCTTGGTAATGGAACCGATCGAATTAGTCTTGATACAGAAGAAAAAATTGATAACTTATTTATTGTACAAGAAGGTAATAAAATGTTTAATGGAAATGCTGGAGATGATACATTTCATTTTGCGGGGCCATGTAATTCAATTAGGGGAACGTTTGATGGAAAAACGTTTCGAGAAAAAGGAAACTCGATTGTGTTATCGACTAGTTGTTCAAGTGGAAAAGTTATTTCAATCGATTTAGTGAAACAAGTAATGAAATTTGGGGAAAGTGGAGACAACGTTTATGTAAAAAACATGCATCGTTTAATTGGTCGAAAAAGTGAAGTTGAAAGTGTGAAAGTGGATTGCAGTACAAAATTGGTTGCGTTGGGTGGGGGGAAACTAGCAAATATACCTGATATTGTGGAAATTCCTTCGTGCAAGAGAACCTTAGATATTATCGTTATAGCTGAAGGATATACAATGGTTAATGCAGAATCCTTTTTTGACGGGAATATAACAATAATTTTGCAAAATACTAGCTTATTTACAGCAATTTTGCCAAAATCGTTTTTGGAAATGATACAAGTTAATATTGATTCGAATATGGGAAATCTTAGTGGAACTAGCTTGACAAATGATTCAATAACTGTGAAATTTAGTAATGGGGGATCTGCCGTTATTAAGCTAAAGGAAAAAATTAAGGGCAAAAATAAGTCAATATTGTCAAATCAGTGTGGCTTTATGCCAGAAAAAGAAAGTAAAGTGAATATTTTAATGAGTGATCACAGCATAAATCGAGTTTTTACCTTGAAATTCGACCCGATGCGTATTCATTGTGCATATGAAGTAGAATCAGCTTTCAATTTACAAGAAACCATATTTGGATACAATTTTACGGATAATGTATTTCATCTGAAATCGGGAAATTTTAAAGTCATTGGGGGGAAATTTAGTAACAACTTTATTTTAATGAGTAAAAACTATAAAGGAATAATAAATGGTGGAGAAGGCTCAAGTTTGTTACAAATTTCAGATGATTTTGGCAATGAAAACGAGACCAATGTGTTTTTAAATTTTGGATATATTTCTGGAACGAATAAAATTATGTTGAATAACATAAATAGTGTGGTTGGTAGTCCAGTTCGTAGTGAAAACGTTACTACATCATGCAATACGGCAACATTAGATTTGGGAGGAATAGCTTTAGATCGTATTCATATTCCACCCCTTTCCTGTGAAATACAATTGGCAATATCTGTTAAAGGGAAGGTCGAAATAAATGACAGAAAGTTAGGCGGATCAACTACAATTTATGCGGGATCTTTGCAATCAGATAATTGTGGAAATTCAACTGTAAATGCAAACCCATTAGAATTGGTCGTGTTAAATTTTGGAAAAGGAGAAATGAACCTGATATTAAGGTTGAAAATGCATCAACTATTGTCTGTCTCTGAAAAGGAAATTTTAATTGATGGAGGAAACCGCGTGAGGATTAGTGGAAAATTTCCGGAAGTTAATTTTGAAGAAGATAACGGTCTTCAAAGTTTACTAGTTCAAGAGGAAAATATATTTACAGCGTTTTACGAGCTAAAATATTCACCAAACGGATTATCAAATGGACAAATAATAATAAGAGGTTCGCATGTGCTACCAAATTTTTTCAAATTAGTTGAAGGTAAAGAGTGGAAAATATTTGGGGGTTTTGAACAAAATACGTTTTCTTTAGCAAGTTTGGAATTTCATGGAGAAGTAATTGGAGGAATGGGAATAAACGTTTTTGTATTTTGGCCTGAAATTAAGGACATTATTTACATCAACTCAAACTCAATATGGAGTCAAGCTGGAAATGAAATAGTTGTCCATTCGAATATCACTCATTTTCAAGGAAGGTCAACAATACCGGAAAAATTAACAATTGGTTGTGAAATGCAACATGTGGCTTTAAATGGAGGAAATTCTACAAATTATGATACCATCATAATACCAAGTTTAGTTTGCAATCCTAAACTGACCATCGAAGCCAGCGGTTATACAGAAATTTACAGCAAAATTGATCAAGGCAAATTTAATTTTCTTGTGAAGGCAGATAACCTTACGAAATTGAATTTTCGTTCAGACGTGGTTATCAAAAATACCACAATTTTCACCACTGCAATAATTTATCCAGTTTTTAAACTTCTCTCGTACAAGTTATTGGAGAGAAATGAAGCTAATTTAAAGGTGATCAAGTTGCGACTTGGATTTTCTGAAAAGGAAATCTCGGTCCATTTGACAACACGATATGATATTGAAACTTATAACAACAATAAGCACAATTTTAGAATTATGTTTGTAAATGAAAAGGGTCACTCAACTGGGAATATTGTGTTAAATGAGAGAACAAATGAGATATTTATTTTGCATGTTTTGCAAAAAGATCCAAACACAAAAGAAATAAGTCAAATAAGAAACGGAGCAGTTGGAGTAAAAAATGTGTATCGTTTACACACCGGAATTTGGGAAGCATTCGGAGGAACTCTAGACGACTCTTTTATAATAAATGAGGATCAGTTTTCTGGAAAAATTCATGGTTTGGGAGGAATAAACTCGTTATTACTGTCTGATTCTTTAAATGTGCCATTTATAACTGTCGATCTACCCGGAAAGTTTTTAATAGTGAAGCAGTCAAATATAAGTGTAAACAGTATACAGATTGTAGGAGGAAGAAAATTTAAAGCAGAAAAAGTTATATGCTCTTGTGATACAAAACTAGTTATGTTGGAAGGTGGACAATCGTCGGAAAATCAGGATGAAATTATTGTGCCAGACCGTTTTTGTTCACAAAACACATCTTTCGTTTTGGCAGAATTTACTAAAATTGATAACAAAGCTATGATTGGAAATTTTACCTATCATATTCGAGCGTCTAAAAACTTTGAAATTTTGTATAATCCAACTTTGAAAACAAATCATATTTTTAAGATTGAGACAGCTTTAAACTTTATAGAACACGTTTCGTTTAACAACTCTATTCTCAAAATCAAGTTTATGGAATCATTTATATCAACATTTCCAGTCAACGTAAAAAACGTGCCAAGTTTCCAAATTGGAGAAGGTCCGGAACTTCTAGCTGACCTAAAAATATTAGAAAACGGTACAGTTAAAAGTGTAATTTATGCCAAGTTCCCTTTTCATAAAACTATTCAAGGTATAAACGGTACTCAAAACGAGATAACTGTAAACGTATCAAGTGAGCTTCAGTCTATTTTTGGTGGTGATAAAAATGATGTTATATTTTTAGAGCAAGTCAAATCCATTTCAATAATTGATGGGAAAGAAGGCCTTAACAGACTTCAATTATCTAATGAGCTGTACAGCAATGAAATAATCAGTATTGATTTAAATCACGGAAATATGTTTTTACAAAATAATGATTCCAACTCGAGTTTGATTATTGTGAAGAAAATTCACAAAATTAATTTATTTTCTGGGAGAACTAAAGGATTTGAAAATATTTTGCTGGGTTGTGACACAAAAAATGTGAAATTTGTTGAGCAGATTTTTGTTTGCTTGCTTGTATGATGTACGAATCGAGCTGGAAGTGAGCACAAGAGTACAATTCGATATTGAAGATGACATTTATTTAAATGAAAACGAGACATCAACAGAGCACTCATTAGAGAAAAGGGAAGCAAAATACGATTCCGATGAAGATTTACAGGATTTTTCAAATGAAGAATTTTTTTACGACTTTAAGCTACACTCGTTAAGCACATTTTATTATCATTTCTCTTCTATTCATAGTTTTGACATAGAAGTACCCTCTTTTTCAATACTGGAGAATATTAAACACGTTTTCTACTTAAATGTTACAATTTCGCAATTGAGTTCTATCAAACTTTCCGTGGAAGACTCTCGACTAATATATTCCATTCATTCACAAAACGAGCAAGAATTTTCACATGTTGTAGCAGAGATTGGTGCATTTACGATGTATTATTCTCAGCCTGAGTTTATGACAGGAGAAGGTTTTCTTTTGAGGATTACAAGATATGGTGAAATTATCGCAGTTGCACAAAATGAAACAGAAAATGTAACCATTGAAGAATTACAACAAGAAATTATTCCAAGATTGGCCGCATACTCGTCCAAATTGGAAATATCGTTTATGCTAGAATTTGACTCGCATTTTGTATATTCTGGGAGTCGAAATGAAATAAACTTGCTGACAAATCAGGAAAACAAGACAAGTCATTTAGTTGGATGGAATCAAACTGTTTATGATATACTTGGATTGGAAAACGATGTCTATATATAGCCACAGTTTTTTAGTGAAAAGGGATCCGAAATTCAATTAGTGGATTTAAGTAGCATTATATTTCATGTACGAAAACAAACGAAACAAAAATATGTTCCTGAAGTAGTTCAAGTTGGAAGCAATTTGGAAATACGAATGACAAACTGGACTAGAATTTTTGGCGGGAATGTAATTTTAGTTAATGCAACTACAAATTATGATAGGCTTAGAATAAGACTTGTTTCTATTGATATGGTACTTGTTCCTCCAAATGAAAATCATAATTGGAAACTTGTTCCTAGTGCCATAATAATACCTGATGGACATACATATCTTTTCACAGGAGAAAATTTGGAAGATGGAGTGGAAATAAGGAATGATTGGTCAAATAACGATAATGATGCAATATTCGAGTACTCAAAAGACGAAGAACACTTGCTTGTTACAAATATGAATAGTGAGGAGTCAGGGAAAGGTAAAGGAACAACGTTAATAATGTATAATTATTTTTCGCAATCCGAAATTACCGAATTGGAACCTCTTGACATGAGTTTTGACCACAGTTCAGTTACGACATTTCGCGATATTGAAGTAAATTTGGGAAAGAATTTGGTGAAAGTTTCAGCAAACGAGCCACCTATTATTAAAGAAACTGGAGAGGAAATGCCTTTAATATACTATGATGAAATATTGGAACGTGAGGAGGAATTGATTATCGAAAAATTTCCGGATTTACCGAAAAAGTTTCAGATTTCTTGGCAAAAGAAAATTAGTAGGATCTCTATGTTTTATAAAGGAGTACTTTTGCTAGGTTGTGTGCTAATAGTAGGATGGGCTGTATACATATTTTTTCGCAATAAAAATCGAAGAGGTGCATATAAAGTGGTGCAAGTGGTTGAACATTCCGACCAAAAATTGAATGACATTAAACTGGAAAACTTGATAAAAAGGTGTGACAACGAATAAAAATGTGATAATAAATATTCCAAGCAAAATAATTGCAATAAAACCATTATTTTTAAAATAAAACTTTGTTTCGAAATAAATGCATGTTTACAATTATATTTTCAAGATTTGGACGGGTAAATATGAGGTACCTAAATTATAGTGCCTTTTATAAATAATTTCAATTTAAAATTTCGATAAAATTCCTGTTTTGGCCATTTACAACACAAAAAATCAGCAAGCAAATTTATAAGTTTTATAGGGGAAAATCAAATCTTGAGGCTAAAGACAGGCTTACATATTTCGAAAAAATACATTTAATTTTTTCTGATCATTTCTGGTGACGAGGTGAGCAATTAAGCAGCCAATGCTCAAACTAACGAACAAACAAGTGACTTTGGCATTAGGAGTAAAAGCGGAGGAGGAATTCCGATATGCGAAAAAACGCATATATGTTCATAGTAATAATATGTAATGCAGTGCCAAAATGATGAATGAGGATAAAGACAGACAAATTCTTGTACACTCTGAAGTGCACATATGTAAGTGTGTCGCAAACCTACAAAAAAGAGGTGGCCATGTGTATGTGTTAGCGTTGCTACCACGAGAAAATTATGTAATAATTTTTTGAATTAGTTGATTATAGATGCGGTTGCAAAGCAGATGATTTGATTTTTATTAAAAATTATTCCATGAACGTACATTCGTAACACAAAGTAGGCAGCCAGGAAAGAATTCGATTAAAATTCTAAGTACGTTGTGTTTTGAATGACTAGAACAACAATGAATAAATAATAGAGGAAATGACTTACTTGACAATACGACACAGATGTTTCCGTGAAAACGTAATAGTCCAAATATTTATTGGTAGTCATTCAGTAACAAATTTTTATTACTTTGTCTGATAAAGTAGCAAAAAATTGTGTTAAAATACTCAATAAATGTGAGCTTCTAAAATGTTCTAAAAAATAGGAAGGCAGTAGTAGTAAAAAAGGTTTTACAGAAACGTGCTAAAACGAAATTAAAAGTAAGCCAAGTCATAAAAAATCCTCATCAAATATTTTTTTGCACTTCACGTCTCCCATCAATCTTTTTAAAGTTTTAGAAGTGGATCACCGCAACAAGAAAACGACCCAACACATTAGTGTGAGATGCAGTTGTAAAAACCCAACCCAAAACCGTACGCACTTTTATTAAACTACCGCTTGTAAAAAACCGATAATGCATACGCGCATCCTCATATTTTTTGATCCAAGATAATAATCGTTGTTTATTTTTTATTTAACCGTATTTTGCGTACAGTTAAAAGTCTGGTAGCAAAACACATGCATACATACGTTTAAACTTGAAAAGATGGGATTCAATCTGATACAGTGTCTAGGCAAAACAGGAAGTTTATTAGGCACCACTTCAATGCAATCTGAGATGGTCTGGGATTTAGAATGAGGATAATGACTGGTGTGTGTTCAAAGTGCACTAGCTACTCCCGTCACAAAACAAACGAATGCCGATAGCAATTTATTTGTCACAAGATCGTGATGAATATTCACAAAAGCAAAAAGTGTCCTAAGGAAGTGCGATGTCATATCTTTGGTCACATGACTTCGAATTACAAACAAATATATATGTGTGCACGTTAATAAACATACAATATATATATTTCAGCTAAAAATGACAAGAGAAACAAGCGATGACAAATGACATGAAAATTGAATACGCAATAACTTGTCTAGCAATTAATCACAGTTCATGTTTAATGTGTTTGCATGCACTTGTTGTAAATGAAACCATTTTAAATGCAATAAGGAATTATATAATAAGCAGTTTGATAAAATATTTCAACAAAGTACTCATGTTTATGTATAGCAATTAAGTACGTGACACTTTTAAAATATGATATAGTGTACAGGTATATCTGCCAAGTTTTTTGTAATCTTGTAATAAGTAAATAATTAAACATTTTCAACCAAAAATTCAAATGTTTTATGGGTAATTATTTATTTGTAGTATGTGTGATGAAGCAAATCATACGTTGCGAATGTCTAATGCATCAAACGAAAATATTGGATGAATTTTCAAGTAAAATAAGGAAGGAAACACAAAGAGATGCACTTTATATGACGTTTTTATGACAAAGTTTTAAAACTGTGTGTGATTTTTTGACAACAGTAAAATTGCCCAAGAAGCATGTTTAGTTTTTAAAGTATGAGTGTAAAATCCTAAAGGAATCTCACGGAAGATGTATAAAATTACGTGTGTGCATTATTTTTTTTGTGTGTAGTTTACAGATGCATCATCATTACACCCTAAATTATTTTTACAAAGGGACGTGTGAATATTGTTCTTGTGAAACTTTGTTGTTAATGTGTCAATTTGAGTGAGGAAAAGACAATAGGATTCTTCTAGTAGGCCAAATAAATTGAGCCAAATAATTGTAGGAAAGACATCAAAACACAGTAGTAAAACTTACTTAATGCCATGTTTAACATTTATCTTATTACGTAGCTTGTAGTATTTATCACTGTCGTAAAATTGAAAATATGACATGATAAGTATTGGCTGTAGTGCGTGTAATGCTTTTTTTATGGTTTATCAATAGAGATATAGATTTATTCAGTTAGTACACAAAGTTATTATCAAATATTACACAATAAAAATTATTTCTGAAAATGAATTTTAAAAAGCATTAAAATTATCAGAATATTGAAAACAATTTACAAGTTAAAAACGCTAATGGGATTTTCCAGTATTTGAACATAAAAATATTGTGAAGCAGTAATGATGAATTGAAATAATTTATTACAGAAGTACTTGAGAAAAAATGGTTTATTTGACTTGCTCAAAACGAACAGTTTTTAAAAAATTTAAACAGTATTTTTGATAAATCGACCTCGTTGATAAGTGTTTTGAAATGCTGTGATGATAACCTTTAAAAAATGCACTTGAGACCATTGTCTAAATAATTAATAAATCGTTTCAAATAATATGTAGTGTTTCTGTTGACTTTAATCTGATCATCATAAAATTTAGTTAGCTTAACCTGTGTTCAAATTTTGTGCATTTTTCATTGTATCTCGACATGTATTTATGAAGGACTCCTTTTGTTGTGCTCCAGGAAAGGAAAAAAAATACAGATTAGTACTTTCCGCTGTTTTTATTATTTCATTTATCTGTGTATTCCAGCAAGTTTTTACCAATTCTTACTATTCTTCATGAATCATAATATTTGATGCAACTGAACATATTTTTAAGTCGTGTTGGAAAGTTAAACAAGAAAGCCAACAAAAATTGCAGGTGTGCAGTTTACCGGAGATAACGAATCTGGACTTGCTGTATTTTCTTTCAGTCATTTTCTGTTCAAATATGGTCACTTAATATTGAATTTTTAAACATTGCAAATATTTTTATAAGTGAATTTTTATATGATGTTATGATACTTAAAACAAGCACTAACATAACTGCTTTTAATGAACATGAACGTATGAACCCTTAATGTAAGGTTAAGGTTTCTGTGAGCTTCTTGTGTTTGCATTTACGAAGAATAACATTGACATGGAGATTGTTTTTATTTAAAATCATTGAAATGAAGTTATGTTCAGTAAAATTAAACTTTATTTTATAACATATTTTGTTCATTAAATCTACATGCATAATATGTTTTTAACTTTTTAATAGAGCAATGTTATTTAAGGTACAATTAAAAAATGTAATTTATTATTAAAATTTACAATAGCAATTAGAGAGAGTAGGATTTATGTTGGAAAAAACCCATTTACCGACTTTTATTTATACAAAATGAAAAGATGATTCTAACAAAAAAACTATTGAAACGTTTGTTATGGAATATGTTATTTTGTATGATTTTTATGCCTTAGAAAGAATACGAATGTATGTATGTACAATGCAAGTCTACTTTTATTCTCTGTGAGCAGGGAAAAGCAGGAAAGAGATGTGTGCTTGGTAGTAGTTTGAGCAGAAGAGAAGGAAGAGGATTATTATTCCATTTGTGGGAATTGTAATTTTGGTTTGGTTGGATTCATTACTGGTTTTGGACGAAGGCTAATTAAAAATGAAATCGTTAGTTTTCGAATTTGAATAACATTTTGAATTGGTCGTTTTCTACTGGTTTATTTTTGGAATTTTGGGAATTGCATTTGGCAATACAAAAAGAACATTAAATAATTGGTTGCGATTGGAAATTGAAATCGGAGCACCTATTTGTGCGGTTAGCCTTAGCTGGTGTCTCAACAACATTCTTTTCAACCGTTCCTATTTTCGACTCTGAAATTAACTGGACATTTTGCCAGAAAGATTAAATACTTGAATATATACTTATTATTAAATCAAGACCTAAGTCCTTTAAAATACCCAGAGTTTTGAAAACCTTCTATTCAACTCTGAAAAATTTCACTGATGAAACATGCCTCATTGTAAAAAATAATTTTGAGGGCGTCAATATTCATCCCGTGCACCATCATTTGAACCGAAAGTTTAGACTGAACGACTAAAGACAGGACGACATTTTAAACAAATAAAATTTATAAAAAATGTTCGCGTATGAAATGTTCATTTCGATATAATGAGCTAATCCTTTATTATTATTATTTGACTTTATTGCAATCTCAAAAATATTCACATGATAAATACAGTGACATAGTGAGTTCATAGTTAAAAAATAGTAAAGAAGGATAATATATAGAAAAATTGTCTGTAGACCAACCCACACCCCTCGTCAGTAGAGAGGCCAGATTCCGGGCTATTCCTTTCAGACAAAAAAAATCATAAAATAAAACAATTCATTTTTACAAGTCAGGTCTTACAATGCATCATTAAATGTCAAGAAGAAAAC
>JAQFXM010004213.1:0-17788 GCA_034693345.1 Entomobrya multifasciata | reverse complement strand
TTGATTTTGGTCAAGTGACGGGAACTAAATTTCAACTTTTGGCTTAGTGTCGTTTTCAAAAAAATTTTTTTGGTTAGACGTCGTTGGTTAAACGTCGCATTGGCGAAGCGTCGCGCCACGTTATGGCATTATGAAAATTATGGACTTGGGTAGGATATCGGGTCATTCAAAAAAAAGGCAACATGCTGTTATATCATAAAGTATGATGCTGTGGGTGCTGAGCTGCTTGATGAATCATCATTTACCATCACCCACCACCGCCACACCAAAGTTTTTTTTGCTGGACCTGTTGTTGTACTTGTACTTCCTGACTCATCATCAATGTAAGTTGTATCCTGAAAGGATGAAGGACGATATGCGTGACTGCATGAAAACTATAAATTAAATTCGTAAAAAAAGGAAAGGATCCGTACTGAATTGTAACGGACGATGCTCTGATGCTCCACTGGATTAATAAATTGTATGATAAATAAATTAAATGAAATTAATTGCTGTAGGTGACCATATGACGAGCACACTGTTTATTTGGTGAAGTAATGATCCCCTCCATGAATTTCCGTATAAAATATAAATAGTGTTGTTACACTCAAAATGTGACTGAAACTATTTTAAAATAAAAATTTGGTTAAAATTGGTACACAAAATAAGTTCGTTTTCAGAATTTCAGCATGCATACCGCACAGCACACACTGTCCCATGTTTGCATTTGGGTCGCTACAATTTTTTTGGGATGGAAAGAAGAGGATGACGTTGTCTGACATGAAAAGTGCAACAAAACCGTTTCTGGTTAAAAAGGACGACAACGATGACGAGACCGCTATCACCCAAAACACATCAGGCGAAGAGGTACACATGTATCGTTTTCATACTCATGACAATACATGATCATCCCAATTCGAAAACAATTCTAATCGCTTCCAGCATTAAAAAGATTACTGTTGTGCTCTATCCACTCTTGGAAATCAAGCGGTAAATAGAACGGTGGTTGTTGTTTTGCTATTACGCATAAAATTTAAGTAAATACACAAGATTGGTTGAGGGAGAGAGTTTGGGCTTCACTAATGAAAATTAGGTGGGCAGACCTGGCAGGATGTAGAAAACCAAAAATGCTAGTGCACGCTATCCGGTCGGATTTCATGGTCTACTGCTTCGGCACGTGGCAACGAACGCTGTTGGCACATCAAAAAAGAAAGAAACAAAAAAAAGAGCAAAGCATGTCCCACGTCCGTTCATCCGTCCATCTATCCACTTATTTGCCTGTTTCGCCTGTCTTCTTATCTTTCCTATTTTCAGCTTTATATACTTTTCCTATTATTATGCCACTTGCTAAGTATCTTTTACTATGCCACATTTTTTTTCTTCTTATTCCTTCATAGAATTCAATTTCATCTAGCAAGGGAAACATTATGCAATATGTTATACAGTTCCACAGAGTCTAACATTTTTTTTGGAAAGAGTGAGAAAGAGAGATATTATAAGCGAGCAATTTTTTATGCAAGTCCACTGATTTCCTTTAAGGTATTTTTTACAAGGGAGAAAAAAACTACTCCTTTTTTACTCAGTACATCCCCAGCTTGATATGAAATGGAAAGAGTGGCAGGCAAGCAGCAGGGTATACCCAGGACACAACAAAAAAAGGACGTGGCAATAAGTAAACAAGGTGGATCTGGAATGCATCCCAAGTGCAAATATGAATGTAGCTTGAGAGAATACATAACTTCCCTTCTTGCTATTATACTAAACGGTACAGTTATGTAAAAAATGTATGTATGTATTTTAAAGGTGCATACCTATACATTACAGATATGTATGACGATGTAACACTTTATAATTTGCAAATACCATTTTATACCAACGTCAATCTGCTTAAAAACTCTAACCACTACTATGCTACGCCTAGTTAAAAAGAGAAGAAAAAACAAGGGGATGATGACGGTATTTTTTGAGAAAAAAGTTGGGAACTTTTTTTTTGGAAAAAATCTAAACTGGTTAATATTTAAGATCAGTAGTATATAACTTGGATGTTATGTTATGTGTTCAAACTTAAAGCTGTGAGTTGAGTATATGCAATATTATTTGGTAGAGTGCTATTTATAAAGCCAACGGAAACCGGAAAAGTGTTGTTAGGCAAGCAGAAAAGACAGAATGTGTGAGAGAGAGAGGGAGAAGAGCAAAGCAAGCAAACTTTACTCAGAGAAGAAGGCTTTGTACAATTTCCAAATTATTATCAAGAGCATTTTCCAACAACAACACAATTCCAACAGGAAATATAGTTTGAAAATCGGCCGGATTCCATTAGAATCTTTGGGAATTCCTTCACAGCATCCTTTTATGGCAGACTGCAGGGAATTTAAATTCAGGTTAACATGATTCATAATTCAATAGCCGTCACTGTTCCTTCAACTCCCCCTATTATACCAAAAAATATGTATATCAACGAGGATATTTATTTATGGGTAAAGCTTTCACAAAATTATTGTGTCCATATCATTATCATCTTGATCCGCTTTTTTGTAGGTTTTTTCTGCTACCAATAAAAAATGGGAAGGTTTTTGCCAAATAATCTGTTTTGAAATGCCACACAAGCATACATTCTAAAAAAGGAAGATAAATTAAAACCGTTTTACAAGCTAAAAGACTGTTTAATAGAAACAAAAACTTACAGTTTAAAAGTCAAATAGTTTAAATTTAAAAAAGTTGTGTATCATCTCATCAGTCTTTTTTTGCTTCCCCTTTTCAAAGCAACTCTTCAATTAAATCGTGTAAACAATTTTTTTGCTATTAAAGCAGGATTTTAAGTTGGTTTTTTTTCTGTGAACTGTAATATGTACTTGTACGTGAAATGATGAAATTAGTAGTGCTTTCTTACATAGATACATATATTTTGTCATGCATATTAAAACAGTTTAGCCTTTTTTTAAACCCCAGCATCACTTCACTATCAAAACCCATGTTTCACATGTCAACCAATTTTTTTTCTGGGGTTTATCCATATTTTATAACCGTACCTCCATCATTACTGTTACTTTTCCTTCTCTGTGTGAAGTAAATAGTTTTTTTTCTGCTTCTCATTCTCAATGGTGATGTTAAACAGTTGATTGGTAGACAAAAATATAATTCTTTGAGCTGACATCACAACTACATTATTTTAAAACAAAAGGAAAAAAGGGAGAAAGAAAAGAAAATTGTACCACTGAAATTGCCAGCTCCACATAAAAAAGTAGTTATAACGAGTCTTGCCAACTTATTATTCCTTATTTTACTCTGTATTTTAATATACATACATATATAGAAAAAAAGCAGTTATTACATTTTTTTCTCTTTTTGGTTGGTGGTGGAGGTGGGGGTTGTAGTATGATGTAGCAGAAGAGAAACAGTAGGGGAATCTTTAGACAGTTTTTGAACTGGAGGATTGCATAAGGATAATGTGGGAAACCTGTAGAGAAATCAACTAATGAACCCCCTGAGCAATGAAAAATTCACTTGATGCTTTTTTTCCAGCAGAAGAAGAAAAAATAGAAAAAACTACCTATTTCGCACGACGAAGAAGAGAAATAAGTTTAAAAAAGGTTATACTATATGTATATGTTATACAGAAGTGCTTAAAAAGAATGTGGCCAGAGAGGAAGAGAAGAGGCATATTTTGGATGTCGACAGAAAAGTGTAGTATGTGTTGTTTTATATGTAAAAACCATAATGTTGCTTTTTACGTCTTAAAAAAAGAGAAATTCGCACATAGTGTAAGTTGATAGTGTTTCCGATTGCACGGTCTCTACCACAGCCGCCAGCGGAGAAGAAATTATAAATTTTAAATGTCAATATGAGGCTTTATTCGGGAAGAATATAAATTCTCCTTGAGAGTTAGACTTTTTTATGTTACTTATATTCTAGGGAGAAAAAACTAAAGTTCTGGAAAGAAAACTCTGGATTTTTTCTTCAAACGGTTTAAGCTACAGTGTACTTGATGCTTGTAATAGGTAGATTTAACAAAAAAATTAATGCCTTTGAAACATCATTTTCCTTACTTCTGCTTAGCCTAATATTGTGTTTTGTAGATAACCTTGTTATTCTACTAGATTGAAAGTGTCACATTTGATCGAATCCTGAAAAATATATGAAATTTTTATTATGCATGCATGATTGATGCTCTGTGAAATCTTTACATTTTTTAGTAATTGATGCAGCGTCAAAAATTGAATTTGATAGCACACGTACATAATATTATGTTAATGCATATTCCATAAGAAATTAATTAATTGATTAAATAAGTATACTTCAATTATTGTCTGTGAATGCGATCATTTAACTTTAAAAAATAATTCAACCACTGTCGTTTTCCATGTGATATTAAACAATTGCATACCTTTGAGTAAATAATATTTTATGGCCCAGAAGAAAGGAAGACTTCTGGATAAAAAAGGAAAGTAATAAGATATAATTTTTCTTCGTTTTTTGTGTATTCAGCGGAGAAGAAAAACTAAGGTGAGGCAAGTCAGAGAAGAAGAAAAGCATGAAAACAAACAGCCGTAGAGAAAAGGATTGTGTAATGAAAGTTTAATGTCATCCTCGAACTAGAGGTGAATATTGAGAAAACTAAAGTGGAATATAAGAAAGTTACAGTGTAAATACATATTCAATGCTGGTGGTAGCAATGGTGGTTACTGAATAAGAAAAAAAGAGGTTTATAATAAAAATGTGTGAAGGGGGAGGAGTAAAGAGTAAGTGAATAAGTGAAGAAAAGACAACACGAATGTAGCATTAACCATACGAACCTATCATGGTTAGGTGCACTTAACTCATTTTTACTTTGAGTTGTGATTGCATTATGAGTATAGTATTTACATATGAGAGTACAAGTACAGGTTGTAGTGCAGTGCCCATAATACAAATGATATTTCCTTTGCTACTAATATACGTTTCAAATTGTCATTAAAAAGTCCGTATCATTTAACAAACGTTACATTGCCTTGGCCTTGAACCAAGAAATGAAGGATTTGCTTTCTTGATCCGAAAAGCCAAGAGAGTAAAATGCAAAAATTACTAGTTTCAGTATATTTTAATTTTGCTGTTACGTTTACGATTAATCCATTAAACCAAAGATATCTAATTGAAACTGTTGTAACTTTACTCAAAATAAAATCCCGTTGATGCAAGCGTACAAAACTGGGCAAAATAGATTGATGTCGCACTGAATAATAAGTTAGCGAATAAAACTGACTGAAGGTTCAAGGTGCGTAGAGGGCAGTATTTTTTAAACTGCTTTTGTTAAAAAGAAAGCAATACGAAAGAAATGTGGTTAAAACGAAAATAAGTATTATTTGTACTAGAGAATCCAGGCATGCAACAAGATAAAACTACAAACACAACATTCTTCATATTTTTCCAGTTCATCTGTAAAGAACAAAACGAATGGACATCGTCTTTTCCATTTTTGAATTACCTGTCTAACCGAGTTTTACCAAAGATTCTTTTCCATTTTTTGACCATTATGATGCATGACTTATGGAAAGTATAAAGAACAGGACAAATCCCAAGTTGACGATGAAGACGTGGGCAATTCAGTCACACAATGCTACAGTAATATTATTAGGATGATTACTACCGTACTGTGTAAAAAACTATGATGCTCAACTGCTTTCCCAGCTACTAGACTAATATAACTAACACAGTTATATTCCCAGTTCGATGGTGGAGCTAGTGGTGCAAGCCGTCAAAAAATGAAATAAAATTGTGAAAAATTCCTTGTAAGAAAAATATATTTCATTTTCCTTCTGTTCCTCCAAAGAAGCTAACCAGAGAGCTCTGGAACTTAAAAGTGAAATATATACTTCACGGTCGGTTGCCTTGCCATACTACACTTTTTTTGTTGTAGGATGACTGGAGAAACGTGACTAGAAAAGAATACATCTTGTGAGACCTATTTTTACACAAAGGCGCTCGTTTTTACTACAGTTTACGGATGAATAATGTTCTGAATAGCTTGACAAGTAGAAAATTTATATCCTATTACAGGTCACTTTCAATTATGGAAATCCAACAGACAAATATTTATTTACTGTGTTGCCTTATATACATATACCTTTATACAGCAGCTGTATCTGAAGGAAGAAAGAAACTGATCAGTGTCTTGTCTTGGTCCATACTTTTCCCATATGTCCTGATATTTCTTTTTCTTCAAAGATAAATTTTTCCCTTGCCTCTAAAAAACCTTCCGTGTATATAGATATATACAAAAATACATAAAATACACACCTATCTTTTTCAATGAAACCTAGGCAATAGTAAAAAATAACAATGAGAATGACAAATGTTTTTGTATGATTCAGCCTTTTGTTTTGAGAAAATATTTGTGCTTTTTTCGTAAAGAAATTTGTTGTTCACGTAAAAACAACTATTTTTTCTCTTTTGTATATGTAATCACATTTATTCTCCAAAATGCTTAAAATGATACGTTGTTCTTCATATGAAAGTGAAAGCACCACAAAGAAAGAGTCAAGTAGTAATGTTGTATGCATATACATATATAATAGACAGGTATGTAGTATATACATACATATATACGGAGTTGAATTACATAATATAATTAAATAGAAACATACATACTCGTACATATATATAGTGAACCTTTATTAGATACAAACTTTTATTAGTTCTTCTCTTCTCTATTGTTTGAACACAGAAGATTCATTTACTCAAGAGGAGAAAAGAAAGAGAATTTTTCAGCTAGTGAACCTTAGATCCTTCTCTCTTTTAATTACGGTGGAACATTTTGTAAATATTTAAGAAGACTTTTCCTCCTTTTCCCATTCTACACTCTTTCTTTCTTTCTCTTTCATAGCACACAGCAGGCTTTTTCTTTCTACTTGTATTTAAAAAAACAGCCAAGTGAACAGGTCAAAAGTGAGCGAAACACTTTGCCTTTATAACCCACCACCACCACTTATTTCCACTTGTACATTGACTGCGGTGTATATAATACTATATTGTTAGAAGTGTGTGTACATAAGATCTAGTTGAAAGGGTAGAACAGACCAATATTCTTGTCGCTTTCACCATTTCTCGCCCTTTTCTTTTCAAGGAGAGAGTTTACTTGTGCATTGTTCTTCAGATTCAGGTGAACTCATTAAAAAGCAGAACGCTTGGTAATCTTAGTGTTACCTCCTACTAGAAAGAGTAATATTCCAGAGATGTAACATAGTTACACATTCGTGTAGTAAACGGTATTATGCTTGCATTCTGTTTTCCGTTTATTTTGTTTTTGTAGGTAACTACACAGAAGTCATTTTATTCATTCAAACATAATCCAATGTTTCAGTTGTAGATTATCCGCAACATCGGTTGTAACTTTGAATATTTGACCTTTACCAAATTTTCACTGATTGGCAACCTTATATTCCTTTTTGGTTTCATATTATTATTTTCTCAACGGAGATATTTTTGATGTTTGGAAATTATGGTTTCTTGTAAATGAAGAACAATAAGTTGGATTTTTTAAATAGCCTGAAAATGTAATTTAAAGGCATTTTTAAGAATCCGTAGTAGGTTATTATGTTACTTCCGATAATTTTTTTGTGTATATAATACAAAATTAATATTGACATTTAGGTTTTCTATAGAAATAATATTTCGAATTTTTCTGACAATAACAATATCATTTTCTGTGATTTGATGACATCACACTTTTCAAATCAGAGAACACAAGCTTTGTACAAACATTTTACTCAGGAGTGGCTCTGCTCAGGATTTGACCATCGAAATGTCCGAGTCCATTACTGTTTTCGTTATTTCTTATACAATACAGTGAGAGTGAACACTTCTTGACGGATTGACTAGTTCGAAGCTGAAATGAAATTTAGTTTAAACTTTAGTTTTGAGGTTCAGACAAAGTTTTAAAATGCGTCGTGTTGTTGATACTCTCACTATATAATATCCTTGAGTAGTGCAGTAGACATACTCTTCCTGACTCATTTACTGTTTACACGTCAAATTATTTTCTAGTGACAAATAAAATTATTTGGAAAGCTGAGAGTTCCCATTCTTGTGGCAATCTCCCAAAACTGTTCACAGATACCAGGATTTGAGAAATGTGCTTGACATGACATGATTGTACAGTAGTTAGTTGACGTAAAGCTTTACACGTTGACTTTTCCTTTGGCTCTCTTTTTCTACCTTATTTCTCCTCTCTCTCTCTCTCTTTGCCGCTGGAGATGTGATCTTACCAAGAACATATCTTGCCTCTTCTTGAGCTTTTAGCCACTTTTACAGAAAACTGACAGGCATCACCAAGGCGACTTACGAAAGACGGCTAAAAGTGACTGACGTTTGTTAGTCGCCAAGACAGTTGACTTGGTGAAGTCGTCAGATTGGTGGACCATACCACAAGAAAGTAATCTTGATTGGTAGGAGCCAACATGATGACGGGTATACTATAATATAAAACAGGAAGACCAGAACTGAAAGTTGCATGAAAATGGCTGGAATTGAACATTTAAAGTAATAAGCAGAAACAAAAGCCTTTATTTATTAAGAATTACTCAGTTGTAAAATTATGAAAATGATAAAAAATTAAATAAAATGTTTGAATAAATTTGCAATTAAATTGTACATAAGTGTTTCTCAAAAGATGTTTTATGCCTGCAGTATTATCGAATAATTGTTATTCGTTTTGATCGCATCACAATAAAAACCCATGTCTTAAAAAAGATAAAACAGATTTATTTCAATACACAATATGCATCCATGTATGTGTTTACAGAACAAATTAAACTATTTAGCTTCAAGGGATAAATATTGCTCTATTTTTTGTTCTTTTATTGTACACGCTTCCCATTGTAAATTGGGTTGCACTGGGAGTTAAAACACCCTTTGGCAAATTTAATTCTACAATGTAAACCTTAATTTCTCCTTAAGTAAATATACAAGCAAGAATACACACACAACTTACTTTAATTCAATACTCTCCTCCATCCTATTGAATTTCAAACAAACAAGTTTACACAATACATTCGAATTTATAAACAAAATTGCAATAGCGCTGCATACAATACATTCATTATAATCATAATCTACCCATTCTCAATGCTAGTACCAGTTTAGTAATGCAATGCACATATATGTAACTTGTAATCGGAAAAATTCAGATGACAGAAGAAGAAAAACTTTTTTTTCTTCACTATTTCCATCACTTCCACATCCTCCTCTCCTTTTACTTAACTTAAGCTTTTTTTCTACTCTTCATTCTTGTTCCTTTTCTTACACATTATTTGCTTTCTTCGAACCAGTTTATATGCATCTATATTTTTTCTCATCGTTTCTTTACAACTTTTCGCGTTCCTTCATTTTCCCCCAGAAACCAGCCTGTATATGAATTGAAGTACTTATATTCCCCATATGAAAACGAAGCCCATACTTATTTACTCTCTTTTCTCCTCCTCCTTCGCTTGTATCCTCCGTAGATTTATAAATACATACATTCATATTCTCCTCGGTAGCTCTTGCTTCTACTCTGGCTGCTGCTGCTGCCGCCGCTGAACATGGAATGATTTAGTGAGAAAAGCCATGATGGATTGGATTGTAAATGTTTAATGCGTGGCTCAATAGTAAACGAAGACTCAGTGAGTTAGTAAGTGAATGAGTGACTGAGAGAATTGTAGTAGTTGAAAGAGAGGCAGCAGCAGCATTAGTTGTACAAGTACGCCAACAAAAAAATATGAGAAAAAAAGAGTATAAAAACCGAAGAAAAGAGAATCCAGAAAAAAAGGAACAAAAAATCTTTATGTTTGGATGGTGATGTTGATGGTGCTAGTCCATATAGTATATTTTTACATCCTTGCTTTCTTTCCCTCCTTCTTCAATCTTTCCCAATTTCATTCGTTCCTTTTTTCTGCCGTCCTATTTTTTTTCTTTCTCTCTCTTTCCATCTCGCTCCTTTTTTTCCTTCTCATTCCTTCCTATCTCGATTCGTTCATTTCTGCGTCTTTCAACAAGAGTCCATCCATGAATGGAATGCGATGATGTAGGAAACACACAGCTACGTAGAGAGAGAAAGCAAGCAAGCAGGTAAAACATGTTACTAATATTTCTTCTTCAATCCGGTTATCCAGTAATACGCACATTGCTATACTAGTTTGTACCATGTACTCATACTGTGAAAAACGTGGAAAAAATGGAAAGAATTTATAAACATAAAAATCCTGAGCATTCACTTCACTTTTTTTCTTGTGTGTTACTATTATCCATCCTTTCATGAAATCGCTTAGCCACTCAACAGAAAAAAAGAGACGAGAAATCTGCTCTTTCTTCCTACTCGTTTCTCAATGGTTGTTGGAGTACAACAACGAATAAAAAAGGAGAGAGAGAAAGAATGATTCTCAAGAATAAAAAGAAATATATTTATGTGTGTTCCTTCATATTATTCCGCTTTTTGAAAAGGATGAATAAAAATAAGTAATTTTTAAAGGTAATATTATTTTTTTGCTTTCGCTTCCGCACTTTCTTTTTATAAGTACATACATACATGTCTCCCTGCTACAGAGGAAGGAAGGAGAAAAAAAATCTGTTTGGTTGTGAAAAAAGAGAAAGAAATTACAACTTCAACAGTACAATTGTGTATCTCTCTTGTTTGGTATTCCTTTGAGATGGCAGGAAATGCAAATGATGAAAATTATGCTTAAACACAGACAAAATAATAAGTTTGAAGTTAATTTTTTTCTTTTTACATTCTCAAAAGTACATGTATTGATCATACTCGTAAAAAGTACATGTGTTACTATTCATATGATTTGTTAAAGTAAACCATGTATTTTTATTTGTGATCTGTTCTCAGGTTTTTATACAGCTTTTCACAATACAATCAAGTTCTATTGCTGCTGAGTTGAAATGCAATCTAATTTATTTTTTAAGGGAAGTCTACATAAAACATGATTCTAGTTGCACCTTTACAGCATGGCAAAACCATTCACTGTAATTTTACTGTAGTAAATTCTGATAGTCATTTATTTCCTCTTTTTGTCAAATGATTCATGGGTTTAATCAAGCATTTATGCCCCTAAAATGCTGTTTTATTAGTACACTTATGTCATATTTATGCCGTTTCTAAACAAAAAAAATTGTAGTTAAGGAATGCACACATGAGACACTTTTAAATTGCACAAATTTTTTTTGAACTTGATTATATAATAAAAAGTACATTATATGGTTGTATATTACATCATTCAAGTAGAATATGGGGAAAAAATCGGGCAATAGAAAAGTCTTCCGGGATCGCTTTATTTTTTCACTTGATATAAATCACAGAGTGTTTCATAATGCTTTTGCATTGAATATACTTAATATGAAAGTTATGATGATCCTAACGGTTTATTTTATTACCACTTTACAAGGGAATAAATGTAAAAAAAAAGTTGAAAAGAGGTAAAGCTTTTTTAGATTTTATTATTATATTGGAGATTTACATAAAAAAGGATAACTATATTATTTGAGTAAAAGTGAAAGTATCAGATAGGGAATTTGTTTACATCATAAGAGGTAATGTAGTGTTATATGTTGTATTACAGTTTTGAAAAATATCTTTACGGTTCGTTTGACAAGATATCTTCTATCGATTCAAACATAAATATATTCTCATACGACTTATTTTACACATCATTTTTCATATTTCTCATTACACCAATGAATGTATGTTGAAATGATTACATGTTCAAATTTTTAACAATACGTTCAAAAAAAATTATTTGTAGTCCAATAAAAACTGCTTTAAAAATAAAATATTTTAAAGAAATTGAAAAATAGCTATAAAATCATCATTGTTCATTGCATGTGAGTTTTTACTTGTGTCAATACACACGATGCGCCTGGTGATCCAATATATTAACTTGTCCTAAAGGTAGCCAGGTCTTGAATTCATGTAAAAGAGTAAACAGCAGCAAAGCACCACAACAGCAAAGGAAGCAGTTGTTTTACCCCTTTTGTTCACCCTACATTTCTGCTTTTGTCCTTACTCCAGCATTTTGGGGTGTTCTGAAACAACACCACCACCCCAGAGAGTACACATATACAACAAAATAAAGCATGATGATTACTATACTTGCCACTGGCTAAGCCACTCTTTTCCTCCAATTCACAAATATAAACAAGTGGAAAGAGAGCAGAAAGAGAAACATGCAAGCATTATGAATTTTCATTTAGTTTTCCAACTTTTTAGAGAAGGTAGCAAGTAAAAAAAACCAGGGTTCCGCCACGCCACGCCGCTGTTACTTTTCCTCTCTTGAAATTTCCAGTCGCGGGGTGTATGTATATTGTTGCCTGTTCACACACAAATAAATCCTCTTGAGACTTTACAAGGTTCGGGCTTTCAAAATGTGTCATAGAAATGGGAAAAGTAAAGTATCCATCCATCCAATCCGGCTATCATTCTGATAAAAAAGGATAAGCACTTTTGCTTCTTAATAACTTGTTATGTATTGAGTAATGTAACAAAAAAACAGAATAAAAAGAAATGTTTAATTTTCAACAGGAAAAAAAACTGCACCAAGTATTTTATACATGTCATAGTAATAAATCTCCGTAAATTTTATACTTTTGACTGTTTATGTCATGTCATTTACGATAATGTGGTATATTATCACCATCAAAAAAAGTATTTTCCGATTCATTACTTGTACGACACACCTTTTATTTTCAAGTGTACTTAAAATGATGATAACTAGAATTTAAATTTATGATGCTGCTATTACAACACTGACTACACTGGTCAGCCATTTATCCTCATTATTAAATAAGAATGAAAATAGTGCTGAATTGGTGTTATTATTAAGGAAAATTATACAAAAAGGTGGGTTTAAAATTTAGGAAATACCTGTCTGCCTGTGCAATCAAATCATGTAATTTTTATTATGCAGCTTTTTAGTAACCGTCAAGATATGGTATTTACAGTTTTAAAGAATAAAAGCAATATTTAAACTGTTCGACTTCAATAATATGTATGTAAACTGATTCATTGTTATTTTGGACTAGGTGAAAATGCAATAACAAGTAGTGTAAGTGATGTGTTTTATACGTATAGTAACTATGGAAAGCTTATTAAGGGCACGAAAGTGTATATAAAGTGGGATGAAACGATGTGTGGGTGAAATGAAGCCAGTGAATGTAAAATGAAAGGGTGATATATGAAAATACTAAAACATTCAAACTCTGAGGTTTACCTGGTAAAAGTAGCAATTTCACGAGGAAATGAAACCATTTTTTACACTGAGCGGAAAAAAACAGGAGCTGTACAAAAAAGTATTCTGTTAGTATGGAAAACTGTGTTACTGCTTTTCTTTTTGAAGAAGATGATGATGAAAATAGGCTAGTTATTTATACAATTGGACTATTCTAATAATTTGTGTATGTGTGTGCAACAGCAGACACCTCATTTCGTAGAGAAAAACAGATATTATTATTATTCTATAAAGAAATTGTATCTGGTAGCAAACGAGCACACATTTACTTCCCTCGTCTATTTCATAAGTAAAGCTTTTGCTTGTGTGGTGGTGGTTGGTGGTGAATACATGTTTTTGCTGTTTTTTGGTGGTGGTGAAAAAATATACGTATATAAAAAGGGTTTCATATGTATCTTTATTTTTTAAAAATGAAACGAAAAAGAGAAAGTACAGCGAAGCTAGAGTATATAGTATTCATAGTAAAATGTACACTTTGTTTTCACTCTCTCTCTTGTCTCATTCAGATGGATATGGTACCCTGTTGGGGTGTAAATAAATAAGAAGAACGCTTAACCCTTTTCCTCCTCATGCATTTTTTCACAGGATCTTCCTTCCACTCAACAGGGTGGATATTTAGAATTAATCTTGGACATTCCACCAGTAATAGTTATTGTAGTAATGCCAATAGGAATACTAGCAGAATAAAAAAAACTAACAAAGGAGAGAGCCATTGGTCTTCTTGTTTGTTGTACTCACTCCATTCTCTACATTATTATAAAACTTGACTCTTCCTCTCTCTCTATACAATTTTCCTATTGCTATTATTGGCATTACTGTTTTTCTCTGAATCACCATGAATCTAGTATAGCTCCCTATGATTTTCATCACCACTACCACCTCCACCACCATAACTTGGTTTGTTGTTTTCCGCTAGCTCTCTCTCTTTGTCTCTTTTTCACTATCCTTTTTTGCCCCAGTGCTGTTTTGGTGGTGAGTTTCATCCTACATCCACTCTCTTTTTATTTTAATGTCATATTATTACCTTGGTAGCTTTCATTTCCCAAAATTCCAACAGGCACATTGTAATTTTTCCTCACTGGACACTACCATATCATGCATTCATGAAGTTAGATACACAATTGTGGAAAAGCGGAGGTGGTAGTGGTACTTTGTTTATAAAAACGGACAATATATACTTTACAATGTATGTTTATATACATTATACCAGAAGAATCATCTATTATGTTCTGCCACTTTAGCAGCCACACTTTTTGCTTACGTTATATTCTTGTTGCTCTCTCTCTCTCTCTCTCTTTCTGGTTATTGTGTCAAGGGAGCATGTGGTGATGGTGATGATAGGATTCATTCTATTTTTCTTAAGTCAGCAAGGGAACAAGTAATAGCAACAGCCTACTTGCCAAAAGCCAGCATAGAAGAACATACGGGTTTTTTGTTTCTTGTGTCTCAAAGGACAAAAGGCTTCCATAAAATCGAGAGTCGCTGTTAAATTTGTTAATAATGCCTTTTGTGCTGCTACTGACACGACCGTATTATTATTTGATCGTAAGTGATGTTCAAATATTAAAACACTTCTTCACTTCTACCAAAAAGCCGAGTTCCGAGCCTCTTTTGCTGTTGCTTTTTACATGCTGATAGGGGATTTCTTTTTTTTTGTTGATAGAGAAGTGTACATAAAAAACGGTAATATAATGCAGACACGTCGTACGTAAATTGTTACACGAAGAATCTCTTCATACTATTTTATTTTGGGGAATTTTCCATGTGCCCCGTAAAATAACAACTACAATATCTATCCAAAGTTGCGACACCGACACATAATGTCTATATACTATACTGACATGTCAGTCAAGTCAGTACTCAATATTGTGTCAGTAGAGTAACTTGTGAAGAATATATGTTTATATAGTGTATATATTTTTAGGTTCTTGCTATCATACACTGAACAAGAAACTTTACATAACGTTATGTTGATCATGTCATGTTAATAAAATTTCTAATATCACCTCCATCACCACACTACCACCACCGCCACTAAATATATAAAGTGTAGTAAACGTGGATAATAGTGTGCGTGGAAGTGAGATAGAGGCGGACAGGCTGTATAGATTGGTTATTGTATTGTGGCCGTATAGAGTAGCCTGTATTTTTTTAAACCAACCATCCAGTGATGATCATCTTAGGCTACAACAAGTATATCTAGTTGTTGGTTCCATTTATATTTCATTCTCCCAAACGGGATATGATCTGATGATTTTTACATGAACTCCACACATATCGTCATTTAAACGGGTGTACACATTTTAGATTCTAGATACACACATTCTACGGAAAAAAGTAAAAAGACAACAGAGATATGTAAAGAGTAAGTGAATTATAGGAAAGTAATGCCGTGCTACTCTGGTCGTCCATTTTTATGCACTAAATTTGTACTTATGCTCCATATTATCGCCTGTTCTCCTTTTTTGGGAAAATTATATAATTTCTGTTTTAGACCTTATTTTTGCTTTACAACATTCCGATTTATTCGCTCGCCTAAAAACTCAAAATTACCCATTTTATATGCCGCCCATTGCACTTTAGACTTACGAACGATACGATAGAAGCAACCATCGTCAATAGCCTGGATTGAATTAGATTGGGTAACGGCTTAGTTTTTCTCGCTACGATACGCTGGTTACGCTGATGGCTATGACTTTTTTCAAGCTTTATCTGTAATTTGGTCGCTATTTTCAGTATTATCACTCATCATAAAATTATTAGCTTGTTGTCTTTATCAATTTTAACCGTAATCCAATTTTCGCACTTGATAATAATGGGGCGATGAAGATGATATGGATTTTTAATGTTTAATTTAGGTGGAAATCGGAATTCTAAAAGGAGCTTATTAATAATATTATTCAACGGTAAATTTGATTTACACCGTGACAGTATATTATGTAGAACGTCGGATTTTTATATTGCCAGCTTGCTTAATTTTTGCTTAACCCTTTTGCTTTCAGGTTTTGAGTTTCTAAATTTTTTGAAAGGTTTTGTGCTTGAAAATTGACAGACAGTACGTCAACATCAAAGCCTCCATCCACACGTAATGATTGACTGGCTGATTGATATTTGTTTAGGAAAATTAGAAACTTCACGGTTCATAATTTGCCATGACGCGACAAGAGAGCAAAAGGGATGTGTTTCTACATACATTGCAGGTCGAAGTGCACACTGACAATGAGTACAAACAATAGTATCAATTCCACTGGGTCTCTATTGATAAAAAACATTGATTGCATGAGAAATAAGGAAAAATAAAAATCCTGCAGGCATGATCATCGTAAAAAATGCGAGGTTCATGGGTTGGAGTATCTGGGATATAATATGTAGTGTGTAGAGACAACACAACAGAGAGTTTCAATTGGTAAGGATTGTATTTATAAATATTTAATTTGACGAAATCGAGATGCGAACAGGAAATACATGATTTCGCTCCATTCTCCAAATCCAGTTTCCAGTACTTTTACTTTACTCTGTGCCACTTTTTTTATTTGTCATGTCAAAACAAAAGTGAAAATGGCAAAAAAATGAATAGAAAGGGGATTCTAACAAACGTGGTGACATAAGAAAATAATTTGCATTTGATTTTATTCATATGTCATATCATGCCATCAAGCTATGAAAAGAATTATGAATAGTGTTGTGGTAATAGCCAGTCAAAGAGATTTTTTTTTTGGAAAGTCAGGGATGCGTAACAGGGAAAAGAGAGCTTTTGGTTTTTTAAAACAGTTATCAAGTGGGTTAGCCTTGTCGGGAATCAAAGTGATTTGATTGGAATCCAATCCCGATGAAACTGAAACAAAAAAAGGTTAGCACTGGAATGGACCCCTCGCTTCATGATTTGTATTCATTGGAGTGTAATTGCAATGGTTTTTGTGCTTTAGGGCTAAACCTGATTTGGGGTGGCACGATACAAATAGAAAAAACTGGATCAGAGTGAAACAAAAGGTATAATGACATATAATTGACATGATAAGCAACAAAAGAACATGATAAAATAAATAATATCTAGTCTGCTGAAAAGATTGACTGGTCTTGTCACCCGAGAGATTGAAATGACATTTAGTACAAACATATTTACTGATACATCTAAATAGTGTCATAAACTGGTACAAAGTAAGATTTTCACTTTGAATATTATTGAGAGTATAATGAACACTTTGATGGATATACTAAAAAACGTATGGTAACGCTTTCCTAAGTTTTTACAGCTTGTTGACAAGTTGACAAGTTTTTTACTGTTTCCTATTGCCAATGTTAATAAAAAATACGATTTAAAACTAAAGCAGGCGTTTCATATAAAAAACAAAGAATGTTTTAATTTATTTGATATATTCAAAAGGCAAAAAATCTTATTTTCATTGACTCTACTACATGTTACTATTTAAGTCCTGTCCAAAAGTTCTTGTCACATTTGAACAAGTCAATAATAATAAGTGATTCATCTCATTATTAAGTGGCGAAGCCACTTATTAACTTCACGATGTCTGTCCGTCTGTCTGTCCGTCTGTCTGTCCGTCTGTCTG
>JAQFXM010004212.1:0-17789 GCA_034693345.1 Entomobrya multifasciata | reverse complement strand
TACATTAAAAGCTTTAGCTCCAATTGCAAATGTTGTGCTACATTCTCAGCAATGTTCTTTTTCATAATTGACTCTTTAGCAATTACTGCAATTATCAATCCACCTTTATAGCTCATAGTGCAAAACGTCAGACCACCACATCTATGCGACACTCCAACCGACATACGAAAGTCTATGCATTCTGCATTCCCAATAGAAAATCCTTCGTCTTCACCCGCATTATTGGTAATACCTAAAAACACAATAAAAAATATATCAACCGTTACAAAAAATACAACGAACAATAAACATCGAAAATAATTTTTTAATGTACTCATTGGTATTGGTATAGTAGTAGCAATACGGCTAAGCGGATGCACCAGAATTCCCCCTAGTACACCTGTTGGAACCGTATACCTATATTGCTGGTTCACTTTCACTTGAACAAATCTTTTATTGCACAACTGCAATCTTTTAAGTATAGAATATTCTTCACTTGTTGGTAAACTCAAACCTGCTATGTACATACGATTTGTAAGAAACTCAGGATGATTGGCTTTTGGTAACATGTATATTGTCGTAACATCTTTACACCATTTATCTTTGCAGTATTTTCGCACTGTTCCAGCAATTATACTTATTACAACAGCAGAAGTTTTTACATTATTTTTCACTGCTACACTCTTTATATCCGACATGTCAAGTTTGGGGCTAAAGGCAACTATTGTTTTTAAATTATGTTCAGAATACTTTCCATAATTTGAAACACTACTCCATGGATGATTAAAATTTTCGTAGACCGAAGTCCAATAGTTCTTGACCTCATGAAAATAATTTTTTGGAAATTTTAAAGTAAACTTAAATTTATCCCAGGTTGATTCTTTCATCACTTCATAATTTGCTGTTCTCAACTTTTTCTTTCCTAAACATTCAACAAGCAATTTGGTCAAAGATTTGGCATCTGCCATTACATGATGCACTCGTAAAACTAACAATGAATTATGTTCACAATGGGATTTTCCAACGTGAATGTCACGAATTAATAGCAATTCCCATGGACTCCTAAGTTTGTGGTATGGCTTATTTAAGAACTCTTGATGAGTATTTCCTAAAAGATTCTCATCCAACTTGAGATTGTCAAGGTTCAATTCTTTGATATGGTTTTCAATTAGAAAATTTGGATCCTTTTTCCATATTCGAAAACCGAAGAATGTAGTGAGGTATTTTTGTAACTTGGCATATCGTAGCTTTTTGGAATTTGGTTTAGAACGTGTCTCTAAAACGTTATTTATGAAATATTGTTTTAAATCGTTTAGTGGCAGATCTCCCTGAACAGTAAGTGTCACCACTACTGATACTCCTGGAATATTATTCACAAAATCTTCGTCAAACCACGCATCGGCATAGCTGATGAAGTCACCATAGCTTTTAAAGAAACACGATATTAGAAAGATTGGTACAAAATATATAAAGCTGATTAAACCAGTTATCGGTAGAGTAACGACAGATAAAAATAAAAGGGTAAAGTAAACGTGATCTACATTTTTGATTAAGTGTGAAATTGCCATTTTAATAAATATCTTGACAAATTCAGCTAAAACTGAACTCAAGTATTGCGTATCAAGTTTGAGCAGGGTTTTGACGATTTATTTTATAAAAATGAACTAATATTTTTAATTGAAACTGAAATATAAAAACATATTGCGTAGTCTTTTTAAAGTTTTGGTAATTATCTGAATGAACCTTTGAACAATCATACCTTACCAATTCAGTGAGTAATTCATAAAATGCATTCCATGCGAACTGCTTTACTACAACACCTGAACGAAAAATTTATTATCCGTCGAAACTTTGTTACCTTTCTTAATTTTAAGCCAGCACAAAGCACATGATATTTAAAATTGCAAGGGGATGATAGTTGTTTTGGTTTCAAATTAAAATTAGCATTTAATATGTATACATTGATACTATACTATACTAAAAAATACATGATCATGACTGTGGGAGAATATTTTGTATGTTGATATTAGTCAATTGAATGGAACGAATAAGGCACACGAAATTTTAAGAAAATAATGCAGAATTATGGAGATATGTTATTCGACTGGACTTTACTATAATATTTAGTCTATAGAAGTTGCTACAAAATATGATACAAGCAAAGAGTAGCGTGTTGCTTTTATAACATTTATGAAGTATGCATGTATTTAATGAGACATTTTAATACTTCTTTTGAAGGTAATTTTTGTTTATTTGTATATGTAAGTTGATCACTGCTTCAATTAATTGATATCGGGGTTTCAAGTAGGACGATTCACTTTACAAATCATATTTTGTTGTGTTGTTTTAAATTTATTATCGATATGAATACAAATATTCCCATCTATGCCATCATCAAAACAAGTTTATGAAAATATGACGTAATTGTCTCGAATAAAATTAGACATCAAAAGGTCGTTCGCTTGAATTAGGTACATAGATTATTTATAATGATTTTTAACAGAGCTAACCCTTCTTCGCCACATTCTTCATCTATCACGAATACACCAATTATTCCATAATTCACGAACTTTGGTGCAATGGGCATGAAATTGCCCTTTAATAGCATTTCTCACAAGTATGACTTTACTTATTCGAAAAATATAAATGCTACAATGTGGCGTCTCGAGATTTTAGATCAACGTGCCCAACTGTCTTATTTTGCCCGCATGCCTGCATCTGAAATTAAAGGGGTTCGAGCACCATTTTTACAAACTGGTGGAGACACAATGTATGATGTTATCAGTCAAGTAAGATTCAAGTACGACTTCAGCAGACCAACTATTAAGTATCGCAAACCTAGATTGTGACACTATACAAATGATTATATTTCCTGTCAAGACTGTTTAAGTGACCCTTGTCCAGTTGGAAGCTACCCGGGATTCTGGACAGTACCAATGATAAATTAATTAGGAAATGATGGACACGGGTGTGCTATTATAGACATGTGTACAACTTTTTCAGAAACATCTGGGGAAACTTTTGAATTTTGAAATCGAAACTTTCTAGGCCATTACAATGAAAATAGGGCACCATTCGGAGTTTCCGCTCACTCTAACTGGATGAATAGATCGAAATATGGGTCCCAACGAAGGAACGGATGCATCAGATTTTTGACATATTTGGCTACTTTAGATGATTTTTACATAGTTAGTATTACAAGATAACTAGAATGGGTGAAGAATCCCATGACAACTGCAAATCTTGCAGATTTTGAACCTTTTCAATCAGCAGTGAGACCAAGCTTATGTGATAGACCTAATCGTTGCCATTATCGTGCTTAACCAACTCCATTTCCATCAGAAAGGTAAAAAGAACACGATACACCTTCATGCTAAACTTTAGCGTTTCAAAGTAAATATTATGAGTTATTTTTTCATGTTTGTTTTAGATATCTTGACATATGATCTGCATGTCCACATATATACCCCTGGGTTGGCAATTATCTTGGTAGTCCATACCATTAACCTGCTCATTTGTTAAAATAGTTATGCGTCAATGGCCTTTAACAAAATTCGTATAACGAGTAATTATTGCTTGCTTAAGAGTTATTTACATAAAAAATAATGTTTGTGAAAGAGATAATATTGAGTTCGATAAATCGTCATGAGTTTTATCTAATTTTCTGTTGCTCTACGTGTTTTCATAACAAGGTTGATAACAAGGGTGATACCGAATTCGCTTTTGATATAAAACAATGTTATATACTTACACTTGTATTATTTGGCTGTTTAAAAAATAAAATATCATCTTACATTTACGCATGAGTAAAATAAAATATGCATAATTTCTATGATTTTTAGGCAATATTAAATGAAAGCTTGTAAATGGCCTATTTGATTAACTTGTATGTTTTAAAACTAAACAGTTAAGATAGTCGTCATTTCACTCAAAAACAACGCACTTATTTTTGGAATGCCATTTCATGAAGCGTGTTGTGTTTGCTCAAAAATTTGCTATAGTTGAAGAAATAAATACAAATGTCCGAATAAATGAGGAAGTATGATAATTTGAATTGAAATACCAAAAAAATCTAGTTGCTTTGTAATAATAATTAAGCTTTCATAATTGCGAATGCAAAGTATACAAATTATTTAATCGAGATGACGAGTCTACCAAAATTAAAACGTTCGAAACTTTAAGAGGCTATTCATATGAAATTGAATTTAGCTTTTTCCATTGAATGTAACAACCAACATTATCTATTTACGTAATCAAATTTTAAAATTCGTTAAAAAATGCTGTGACGCATTGTAAATAAAGCTTTGATACATGAACATCTACGATACCGTGGGAGAAAGGGCGATTATGGTAATTATATTGCAAAAAGTAATAAATAAGCGAGCTTTAGAATATTGTTTTTATTGACAGCACGAACGTATACTTTTATAATAAATACTTCTGGGATAATTATCGAAAATTACAGACATGTTTCAAATCGGAGTGGTTTTTTGAATTATGAATTACATTGTCTGTCTATATTTTTATTCACAGGCAATGCATTGAAAATTAAGTTCTTTTAAGTTTTAATGAAATGCACCAAAAATTATCTCGGCTTCGAAACAACATAATTACCAATGTCTGGAATCCTTTCTGTTTCCTATTTGAAATATCGGCGAGCCGTGTTTGTTAACTTGTAAGTTACTTTGACCTTCCTGAAACCGATTCATTTCTCCAATTGTGTTGTGTAGAATCTATTGCTTCGAAATATAATTTACATATACTAACGTAAATATATTTTAAGTTTTGTTAATTTTTAAAACCCCGTCCTCAAAAGCAATTGTCGACTTAAAACTGAAAATGATTCCACCAACAACAAAATTTCGGCACCTGAATGAATACCTACTGTTCGCCATTCTAGTAATTATATTTGTCGCTCTACCTTTTATCGGACTAATCGGTTTCACAATATACGTTCCAGTGTTCATCTTATCGTGTTTCTTACCCACTTCTTATGGCAAGTTCGTCAGCTATTTTGATTCCTGGCTTGATGAAGATTTTGTTTCAAGTGTTCCTCGGAGTTGTATAGTGACCACACTGACCTTAAATGGAGATATAACTTTAGAGGAATTGAAATTACTTTTTCAGAAACGGGTTTTAGCGGCACGTTCTAAAATAACTCCTCAAAAGCTTCGGTATCCAGAGTTAACCCAATACCTTACACAGTTTATATGCTTCCGTATTTGGAAAAAGGATCCATGTTTTTATATCGGAAACCATGTGATTGAACAACACAACTTTAACGGAACTCTTGATGAAATTCATGGAAACCTGTCCAACAAAACGTTTGAGAAACACAGAAGTCCATGGGAAGTTGTTCTGTTTCGTAATGTCACTTTGATTGATGAAAATGTAAATTTAGAAGAAAATGGACCAAAGTCAGTACTGGCGTTAAGATCACATCACGTTTTGGCGGATGGAAAATCTATCTTGAAAATTTTGGTCGAATGCTTGGGAAACAAAACACTGAAAACTGTTAGCTGTCTGGATAACCCGGAAACTCGATGGGAAAGGTTTAAATTTCTGGTTTTATTTCCACTTAATTATTTTATTGGATATATGAAAGTTGCGGATATTTCGAGCCGAAGTCATAATCATCCTTGGAAATTAAATGATGATAGAACTGTAAAATCGGTGGTTAGATTTAGTCCTTATATTCGAATGACGGATCTTAAAAAAGTAGCAAAGGTGAATGGTGTAAAAACTTCTGCTGTTGTAATGAGCATTATAACTGGAGCTATAAGGAAACATTGTGGGGATATTTGGGATAAGGAAGTGGGAATAGGTTACGTTTTCCCCAAACCAAATCATCCAGAGAAGCTGGGTAATCATTTGTACTGGGGTACATTGACATTACCATTGGATCAAGCTTGTGAAAGGAAAAGATTGCTGAAATGTAATGACGACTTTGTTCAGGCTAAAAATAACAAGCAGGGTAAATACTGGAATTGGAGCGTTATATTGGGTGGATTTTTGATTTTCCCTATAAATCGATTTGCTGTTAATATACTTACACCAATAGGTAACTGAATATTTTGAGAAAATATGCCGAATTAATTACTTAATTGAAAACGTCAAATCAATTTTTTTCGTAGGTATATCCAATAATGCTGGTGAAGAAGAAGGATTTTCAGTTGGTTCACACGAGTGTATCGATTACCGATTGTCGGTGGGACCATTAAATGGAAATGCTAGTTTGATGTTTTGTACAGTTAGTTATAAGGATGGGATGAGAATTGCAGTAATTTCTAAACGAAATGTTTTGTCGACGGAAATTTCGGAGAATATAGCGAAGCAAATAAGCTATGAATTACAACTTCTCATGTAACATGTATTATATGTATTTGGGAAAATCTTATATTGCAAAATTTTAAATATTTTTCAGCAAACTATATGATTTGTATTTTTGTGTCACATATTTTGGTAAGAAAATTGGGTTCGGAACAGCAACAATTCCGTGTCTATAATATTGTGCTGTCACATGATTTATAAATGTGTATAAGTCGCCAAATGAAATGATCAGATTTGTTTTATGTTTATGAGCTATTGTTTTATTATATAAAACGATCTAATTAACAATTAAGTAATAAACATTATGATAAATGATGATTTTCCAGTACAAAAAAGTCGTCAAAAATCAGATTTAATTTCACTTATCGTTAGTGTTTGTTAACTTTATTCTTGTGGAGTTAAAACAAGACTCAGAAACTATTGCTAAATCAAACGATGCGAATTACTGATGTCAATAATTTAGTAGTCGGAAACCGCTGATAAAGTAGTCGGTTAAAAAGACGTTTTCACCCAACGGAAAGTTTTCTTAAGGAGATGCTGTGGAAACAATGCCCAATCTATGGTAAATGGTCCAATGCCCTGTGTCCAGCCGTGCATTGGTATAGGTTACGAACCTGCCATAACTTAAAAAAGGACTTAAAAATTGGTATGATAATTAAAAAGCTGATTAAGGCTCTATTATGTAGACTTACTATGCATAAAGCCAAAATTATGAAGTGAACGTAGTCTAACAAGGTATAGCCTTTTGGTGCCGCTCCAAGTCCAGCATGCCACTATGTGGAAAATACTCGTAATTAAGTGCAAATTAAATATCCGTTTTCATTTTTCTGTAAAACGAACATTTGACATACTTGTTGTTATTCTGCATCTAGCCCTATGCCATTACAATAGTACACTGCATGTTAGCTATGTTAATATACATGACATGTTATTAAAGATGTAACCAATTAAATGATTGGTCAGAGTTAAATAGACCATTTTACTGAAACTATTATACAAATTTACGCTAAAAAGTTAAAATGCTGTTTCTATTTTGGCCCCAGATAAGTCTGATCACCATTTGGTTGGAATGGATATCTTCAAGAAGTGTATTTCTAACTGCTTGTGATGTGTTTGGCTAGTGAAATAATTAAATAACATATTTTTATAATAAAATTTTGTCTCAAAATGTCTCTTCATGCATCAAAGTATTCGTATTTAACTTGGAATTATGTCTAGTAGCCTGCAAGCAATCATATATGGAGCATTGGGCTAAAACGCAGCTAATTGGGGACCATGTGAAGTAACCGTTTTACAGAAAATTGAAAACGGATATTTAATTTGCACTTAATTACGAGTATTTTCTACATAGTGGCATGCTGGACTCGGAGCGGCACCAAAAGACTATACCTTGTAAGTCCTCAATTGCAGAGACAGGTGTCATCTTTATTTGGTCCATTTTAAGTCGTTTGTATAATTTCAACAGAACTAAAATTCTAAAGATAGAATCTCGGCGTTTATAAACAAATTTCGTATCCAGGGAGATAAAGATCAATTTAAACATTGTTACATTTTACAATTTAAGATATTACAGTGAAACGTGGGAATTTATTTCAAACAAAATTGAAACATAATTATAAATTGGGAATAGCTACAAGATTAAAATACGTCCCATTAGAAGCATGCATGAATTAATGTAAAGATATTAGAATTGAGCTTCTTAATTGCTATAATAAATTAAACTACTATGTAATAATATTTCATTAATGCAAGAGTATTTCCATTAATTTATACTTGGATGTGAAAATACCACGCGTTAAAGTTTTCCGTATTTAGATTTTCCTTTGTATTCTAACAATAAGTTATAATGAGACACTGTGGGTACAAGCTTTACTTTTTTCAGATGTCGAGTTATAATTTATTTTTAAAGATTATTTCAGTAAATTTATTTTAAGAAATAAAATGCCACTTAAATACCCTGTGATTGAGAAAAACGAAACTAGACGTCACGAAAATAGTCTGCGTTTGATTTTAATGACCGATAAATTAAACCATTCACATGACTTATATTGGAAAATCATATTTTGTTTACATGTTATGAAGAATTTGTTTTGCATCGAATAAAATTTTACGTGCAGGGGTAATCTTATTCGAATCTACAAGTCTTCTTAAGAAACAAATCTAGCCAAGTAAGATATTTTCAAGTAAGATTTATGAATTTATATTGGTCGGTATTGATACGTCAACGACATCGGTTTTTGAAAAAATCGTGCACGAATTATAAAAAATGTTTTCTATAATCAAATTTCCATAAAGCTGTTTTATTTCTTGTTTTAGTTTATTTTGGAGTTTCAAAATCATTAAATCGCTTTAAAATTGAACAATATGGAAACATCCACCAAGGAATATTTTCGTAGTAAGGGCTACATTAAACTTACTTTCCTTTTTATTATTGTTCTTTTCTTACTTATAACTGCACTAATTGGATTCTTTTTATGTGTACCAGTGTATATCTTTTACTATATATTATCAAATTATGGCAATTTCAAAGACCAGGTCATCCGAAAAAGCTGGGTTGTAATGTGCACTGGTTTATATTAAAATCAAGTTGTGAGTTACTTTAAAAATAAATTTCATAGAGCAGAAATTCCACATGAAATGAAGAATATTCGTGACTGAATTACAGACCTCCTGTTTTGGCTAAATTTTCTCAACAAACGTATGGTAATGAGAAATATGTAAATTAAAAATGTCATATTTGAGATTTTAATAACTTTTTAAATATATTTATAGGGTATTTAAAAGACTGCAGATGACGACGGAGGACCCGTTCTATGCACAGTTATACACTAATTTTTGTTATATTAATTTATTTAACTTGTGGTTTTAAGCAACAGTTTAGCAATAAACTTGCAATTGTAAAAAGTAAGATGCAAGCGACAAAGAAATCATATTATAATAGTAGACTCGATAAAATCTTCGAAATTCGAACCCATGGTATAATTGTTGCCCATTCTAGCATGTTCTTGTACGAATTCAATATGGTAGATGAAAGCAAAATATGAAAGAAGGTTAAAATTCCTTGGCAACCGGCCAGTTCTTTCTGAAAGCTAAGGACAACTGAAAGAAAAAAATTGTAAGCTAATTTTCTTCAAAATTATATTGAAAATGGGCTTTGGGTATTTTTCCTACTTCTCCTTTTTAATAAGGTCATTCAATGAACATTGTTAAATTTTGTAAGCCATTGAATTTTTAACCAAGAAAAGGTGAACTGTTTTTCTGTTCAACAAAAGCTAAAGTTTTGGTTAATTTCTTTGTATGAAAATATATGGAGTTATTTTCATTTTACAACATTTGGTCTTACTTTATTTCTGTAATTTTCTGTTTGAATAATACGTTTTTGGTGTTGTTTCAAAAACAAGAGCTAATATGCATGATATGCATGAAAATAAGCCATAGGAAGTATTTGGAGAAAAATAGAAACCACAACATTGCATTATGCATGTATTGAGGAAAGTTATTTTGGTGCTTTATAAGTTTGTCGTTTGTGGTCGTAAGTAATAAACTTAACTTATGTATCTCTACTATAAAAAGAAACACGTTTTATTCTAGCAACCAAATTTAACTTTAAGCTTTGCATTTCGCTTTCCTACAAGTTTTCACCTACATTGGAACGGTAATTAAAAAATACGCAGGTCTCAGTGTGATCATTCGATCCATTAATTTTAACGAAACACAAGCTTTTTAAATAGTTCCAATTTAACATTTCGGTGAAAACAATTTTTGGACCAAAACTACTCTGTCGATATTTAACTTAAGGACCTTATACAATTAGCCTAATAAATTCTATAATTTTTGTTTGCATATGTGGAACAATTGAAAAAAAAACTTAATGTTTAATATATTAGCAAGCTCCCTAGGCAGACATCATATTATTATGTATTAGGTAATTGTGTCTAGTGAAAAATAAATCCAGCCTGGAAATATGATTGCTGCTGAAATGGATATAGAATTTGTTCCAATGTTGAATAGGCACTACATTCATTGAATTAAATATTTTCATACGCCCATCATAAAAATATAAACCATAAAACGAAATCGAACTTTAAAATTCTACAATTTTATTTACAAAGAACAAAAAAGTTAATTATAAACAATATTACATAAAACATAGTTTTTTAATTTAAAAATTCAGTTGAATGATTTATGGACTGTTAATTAACAACTGAAACTCCAATCCAACCTGCTTTGCTAATTTATCAACCGTATCTTTTTCTAAAATGGTCTGATTAGCAATCACCGCTATACTCAGCGTATCCTTGTAGCTTATTGTGCAAAATCCCACACCAATGAGTCCATGTAGAGTTCCAACAGACATTCGAAAATCTATGCATTCTGCACTTCCAATAGAAAATCCATCCTCCTCCCCCGCATTATTTGTAATATCTATTAAATCAAAGAAATTTTTATCATTTCAAACGAATCACAAAAATGTTAAATATAATACATAAATACATATATGTACATGTATACATATTTTGTACGAACTTATAGGCGCGGGCAAGCATGTAGCAAAACGACTTATTGGATACATTTGAATTCCACCCATAATTTTATTCAAGTTTAAATACTTCGCCTGCTGCTTAACTTTCACTTGAATAAATTCTTTGTTGCACATCTGCAGCCGTTTTATTCCACATTGTTGATCTGTTGCTAAACCCGATGTTGTCGTGCTCACATGATTTGTAAGAAATTCAGGATGAAAAGGTTTTGCTAATGGATAAGTGATCATAACTTTCTTGTCCCATTTATCCCCACAAATTTTTCTAATTGATCCAGCAATAATACTTAGCACAACAGCAGATGATTTCACATTATTTTCCTTGGCTACCATTTTTATATCGTCCATTTGAATGTCAGGACTGAAAGAAACGGTCAGTTTTAAATTTTGATTGCATCGTTTCCCGAAATTGAATTGATTTCTCCATGGATGATGATAACTTCCAAATATTAAATTTAAAAACGTAATTTTTTCGAAAATAAGTTCAATTGGAAATTTCACAAAAAACTTTAATGAATTCCAAGTAGACCCTTTTTTAATGATTTCAGTAACTGCAGTTTTAAGTTGTTTCTTTCCCAAACATTCTACTAGAAGCTTTAAAAGAGATTTCGCATCTGCCATGGTATGATGTACTCTAAATACCAATAATGACTTTTGTTTAAAATCACAACTGATATGATCTTGGTCACTTTTTAAATTGACGTTTCGAATCAAAACCATTTCCCATGGACTTCTATTCTTTTGGTATGGTTTTGTCAAGTATATTTGGTGAAGATTTTCTAATACACTGTCCCCATCTAAGGATTCCTGAATACTTAACTCTTTAATGTGATTTTCTATGAGAAAGTTTGGATCATTTTTCCAAACTCGAAAACATACGAAGGTGGTAAGAAACTGTTTTAATTCAGGATATCTAAGTTTTCCGAAGTTATCTGTTGAGCGTGCCTCCAAAACGTTATTTTGAAACTGATTTGTTAGTTCGTTCAGAGACAGATCACCTTGAAGAGCCATTGTTATGACTAAATTAGAACTTAAATTATTATTTGAATCTTCGTCAAACCAAACATCAGTGTAGCTGAGGAATTTTCCATACCTTTTGAACAAACGGGATAGCAGAAAAATAGGTATAAAGAGTACAAAACTAACTAAGCCTGTTGTAGGTAAAATGAGAAAAGATAAAACTACGTATAAAAAGAAAAGGAAAATATTATCTTTTGACATTTTTGTATCGACGTTTAAAGGTCTTTTAAAATATCCTACTGAAATAGTGAACTCACGGATACGGATACTGAAAACAAATATATCAAAATACGTCTCGTACTAGATATTTTAACATGGTTTTGTTTAATTGTTGTGGAGAATATTTGGGCAAAATTTAAAAAAACTTTCTTGTGGCTCTGTATTGTGTAACAAGTCTAACAACTATCAACAAATTGTACACGCATACTTCTAAGACGAAAAAAACCTTGAAATTTTGTTGGGATTGCCCGTTTTGTCCATGTTTTATGGATATTCACTGTACCTTGGAACTAGTAGACGCGAGATAAGTTTAATTGGTAAATTAGATCACTTATTTCAATCAGAATTCTCTCTTGTGGTACTTTTTGTGATATCATAAAAGAATAAAATCTCAGGTCTCGGATTGTCTTCTATGAATTATCAATTACTGGCCCAGTAATTTTGATTATGACAATTAAAAAATATGGTATATTCTTTTAGGAATGGTTTTTACGAGATAGGGCTTAATTTTCATTCATGAAAATTCCTTAGGAAACATCGTGTGAGATACAACTTAAAAATAAGAAGCTGCAAAAGCAAAATTAAATTGAATGACCTTGTTCAGATATATGAAACATGAAACCATGAATAATTTGTGTAACACGAGATAGCGTGAGTGACAATAAGTGTAGTGTAAGGAGCTTCTATCGTTATAAAATTTGTGTTTTTGCATAATTGAATCTTGACCAGTTTATTTAATGAAGAGATCAATTTTTTAATTAATTTTTTTTTGATGTTCACTTTTAATTAGGTTGACATTCAAGCCTTCTGTTTTGATTCTGACACGTTTCACTCCTAATAGCACAAATTTGGTAATGTTCCTTATTTTCGTCCAAATATCCTTTCCCATTCTCTCCATAACACATCATTGTGTTCCTCTTTGTAGACATTTATTTTGTGTGGAAATTTTTAGATAAATTACTTTTATTTACAAAAATAAAAGTCTGTAAGGTATTGTCAACATTAATAAAAAATACAATGTTCAATTTAAGTGTTTTCTTGCATTTGCTCTAATATATGCTGTAAATGTTTTAGTCGACATTGATTTACCATGTAATAATATTATTTACATCTAAGCCTCATTAATTATTTCGCTGTATTCCTTTTTTGTTTTGTACTTTATTTTTGTTTAGTAGCAAGTTTTTTCGTCTATTTTGGTACCAAAAATATAGTTGGATGTCATATTTAAATAGAAAGCAAATTATAATTTTTGATTTCCAATGCAAATTGTACTTCAGAATTTCTTCGTTCGACATCTTGATTGGGAACTTTACTTTAAAGTACTTATTTCAATTCGAATAATATTTTAGTAATAGGAAGAAAATACATTGTTTTATGCCAACATCGATTAAAATTTCTTAAATTATTTAGAGCAGAAGTATTAGAATATATTGCCTTCATATTACCTAAAAATTAATGTTGACCTTGACCCTTTGTCAAATTGATAAGTAATTTTGCAGTGTGTTTACTTATAGCTATAAACATTTTCATTGAAGTAAACTTGATAATTTTTATAAACATGCCTGCTCTAATGTACAAATATGGAATAGCCTTAAACGACTTTTTGTTGTACGCGCTTCCAGCATTCAACTTCCATCGTTTAACAGTACCATTAAAACTATTTGAAATATTGCCCGTAAAATCACAAAATGCATGAATAAAAGAAACTGCCAACAAAGAAAACATTGTCAAGTTAATTTTTCTTGCTACTGTTAAAATGGGAAACTTGGCTTTAGCTGTAAATGCCGCACAATTAGCACAAAGCGAAATTAACACTATAATAGCCATAAATCCTGGTAATATAATTTTTCCATATATTGAATTTAACCTTAAAATTAAATAGTAAACGCAACGCAAATTTTCTAGACCATGGCGTTCAATGTGCCGTAATTTATGCAATGTTAAATATACTCTTGAATTAGTTTTTCGAACTTCACATTCTTTCACTATGACTAGTAAAGAGTAAGCCAGAATAACATGCCGAGCAACAAACTCAGCCATGAGGAAAGCGTGATTTAAATACATGTAGTACTGTAGCAAAACCAGAAACGGAAACCAATTTCGAGATAATTTGTAAACGTACATGGCTGAAGTAAGATAGCATACAAATTGGGGTAAAAAGATGGAAAGAATTGAAGCTGCAGTTCCTAAAATTGGAAATATTTTTAATAGACGAGGTATCTTATGAGCTATTTTACTGTTGTCAAAAATCGTCTGATTTTTTGCATAGCGTTCTGAAAAAAAACAAGAATTATATTAGGAATTAAATGACACAGAAATTTTCAAAGTTTGCTTAAAACGTTTTCTAACTTACGTCGAAATAATTTACAAAATTGTAAAGTCATATTCCAAAATTCTAGCGTTTCACTTCCATATAAAATATTTTGTAAAATTAACAAATCTCCTAACCCTATTGCCGAAATAGCTAAAGTAAGTAAACTTAGCATCATTCCTTTATTCCAAGCTATTAGCTCCTTTGCAGTAAAATATTGTAGAATTAAATACACTGTAAACGAGATGGAAATCATGCTATTAAAGTACACTAAATAAAGTCGCAAACCACTGTACATTTCAAGTTTATAAGTTCTCTGGTTGAAATAATGGGGAACACAAGGAATTATGGTAGCCCATCTTAGTATTTTTCGATACGAATTGATTAATGTGGGAGAAAGCATTTTGACAATGATAAATTTGTTTCAATAAATTTCTATTGAAAACCGCCCAGGTCTTTTAGAAAGCAGAAAAACAACTGGAGCAATAACTTTTTAAAATGTTTTGCTGGAAAATCTATAGTGAAAGTAGGTCGTATTGAAATATTGTTTTTCTGATTTTTTTGTTCGATAAAAATAAAGTTGGAAGCATTCAATTGGTAAGTTATTTAGTTTTGTAGGCTGAAAGATATTGATTTGTATGAAATTGTAAAGTTATAACTCTGTTCCTGCTGGACGTAATTTAAAGTTGTGTATGGACGGCTCCTAATTACAATTTTTACGTAATGGGAAATGTAAAAACTAATATTCTATTCGTACAAAAATAAGTTGGAACATTCTTAGATTTAAATATGAGTTTTGACATGTTTTTCTTTGAAAAACAGGAGGTAGCGTTCATGTATTACATGAAAAGCCATTTGGGAACAAAACGAGAAAAACAACTTCTTATGAGCATATTAAAGAAAGTTATTTTGGTGATCAGAAATTTCGTACTTGCTGACTTATATACGTACTTCAAGGATTCAAAATACGATTTTGAGCACAGAATTCTTATTCTTATTATTCAAGTTTCCAATTTAAACACAAATTATAAAATAATTTGAAAAATTATGTATCCAAAGAAGTACTTATCCTAACGCTGAATTAATCGATTGCATTTAATTTAAAAATGGTTAATTATGCTGTTCAATTCCAGATTTCTCCAGCATGATTTCGATTATATCGGACTATCTCCATCATATTTTCGACCATAATACCTCAAAACGTTATTCAATTTAGTCATTTTAAAAATAGGTTTAATTTGATAGTTTGCGTAATATGTTGTTCAAGTGTAAGTATTTGGGTAAACTTTTATATACCAAGCATGTTAGCATACTGCCCAGGTAGACATAAGTGTAACTCTTAGTTTTGTCTAGAAAAGACTTAAATCAGACTAAATTAATGACTTCTCTTAAAATGAAAATTTATTGATCCAAAATTTAACAAACCTGGGCTTAGTTGAAGAGAACAAAATTTACCACATTAAAATAGAAGGGAAAAAATTATTTAAAAGAGTCATAATTTATAATTATAACTCCATGTTACATTATATTACATATTATTACATAATATACATGTCAGTTTTATTATTTCCAATATCTGCTTAATTATTCATGGCGTGTCTAATAACAGTTGAAACTCCAATCCAATGTGCTTTGCCAATTTCTCAACTACTTCCATTTCTATAATCGATTCATTACCAATCACTGCTATCCTCATTCCACATTTGTAGCTTATCGTGCAAAATAATACACCTCTGAGTCCATGCGATGTTCCAACCGACATTCGAAAATCGATGCATTCTGCATTTCCAACAGAAAATCCCTCATCTTCCCCCGCATTATTGGTGACACCTAAATATTAAATTTCAAAATTCATTTAAAGAATACATATAAAACCAATTAAACAAAAAAAAATATGAAAAAAAAAATTCTACAAACCAATTGGAACAGGTACGTTTGTACAAATCCGACTTAAAGGATACATTTGAATTCCACAGAGAACTGCATTCACGTTCAAGTATCTAGCCTGCTGTTTAACTTTCACTCTAACAAATTCTTTGTTGCATAATTGTAGCCTTTTCAATCCACACACTTCATTTGTTGCTAAACTTATAGTAGCCATACCCATATGATTTGTAAAAAACTCAGGATGATTAGGTTTTGGTAAAGGATAACTTATCACAACTTTTTTATCCCATTTATTCACACTCAGTTTTCTCACTGATCCAGCTATAATACTCAGCAAAACCGCAGATGATTTTACATTGTTTTCTTTAGCCACGTTTTTAATATCTGTCATTTTAATTTCTGGGCTAAACGAAACCACCATTTTAAAATTTGGATTGCTTTGCTTTAAAAATGTGAACTGGCCCTTCCATGGATGATTATAACTTTTAAATATTGAATTCCAAAATTTAATTTTCTCGATAATATAACTAACTGGGTATGTAACAGTGAAATTAATTGTATTAAAGATAGAATGTTTTTTAATTGATTCGGGAACTGCGGTTTCCAGTGGTTTCTTTCCTAAGCATTCTACCAGCAGCTTTAAGACAGATTTGATATCTGCCATGATATGATGAACTCTAAATACTAATAATGATGTCTGTTCACAATCCGAACTGAAATTTATATCTTCGTTTTTGAAATTAATATTTCGAATTAAAACTAATTCCCATGGACTTCTACATTTTATGTACGGTTTATTCAAGTATTTTTGATGAACTTTTTCTAGAATACTTCCCCCGTCAAATAGGCAGTCAGCACTTCTCTCTTTTACGTGATTTTCAATCAGAAAATTTGGATCGTTTTTCCAAATTCTAAAGCACACGAACGTTGTAACAAACTGTTGTAATTCAGGATACCTAAATTTTCTGGAATCTACTGTAGAACGTGCCTCCAACACGTTATTCTTGAAATGGTTTCTTAATTCATTCAATGACAGATCTCCCTGAAGAACCATCGTTGTGACTATTGTAGATTTTGGATTATTGTTCAAATCTTCGTCTAACCACATGTCAGTATAGCTAAGAAACTTGCCATAACTTTTAAAGAAACAGGATATTAGAAAAATAGGTATATAGATTAGAAAACTAATTAAACCTGTAATTGGTAAAATGAGAAAACCTAAAGCTATAAATAAAAGTAAAATGTAAACATTTTGTTGTGCCATTTTTACACCGCAACGTTAAAATGATTTACAGAACCACAAAACTCGAAAAAAACAGTTACATGTACAAAACATTATGCTTGTTTTGTATAAGGCCTGTCTACCTTCTTCTCATACATTTTTGAAACGTTATTTCTGTCAAACTTAATCAGTTGTTTCGTTAAACGTTTATACCAGCAAAATCTACATAAATTATAGTACCAAATAGTATGAGATGAGATCTGGCAAGTTATGCATTTCTG